>JACSZP010003199.1:0-13141 GCA_016161895.1 Pinna nobilis | reverse complement strand
AAATTCAGTGTTTCCAACGTTGAACTTTTGAAGTTCACTGTCCATTAGTTTCAGACTAACCTTTGGACATGAATTGGATTGCACTGTTTTATCATGTAACAAAGACTCTCTGTTGGGAGTAATAATCTTGTTGAGTTTGATTTTCTGTTTTACAAACAAGGCGTTGGATGATACAACTAAGTCACCCCAAACTACATGCCTTGTATAATACACTGCCAACCTTTAATCAAGACATGTTGAAGACTAACACGTTAAGATGAGAATTGCCTCCTGGGAAATCAGTAGGTCGTGCTTACTTCCTCTTAGGACTAAATCACTCTTATATTGTACAAGTTCTACCTTGGACTAGTAAAAACAGATTATTTGATTGCAGAGGCATCAATCTTCCCCTATGCTATTGATCCACATATGAGCTATCTTATACCAACTTTGTGTGTTTATTGATTGGTTAGGGCCATCTCTTAGAAAGTTACAAGGACAAGCCTGCAGCACTGAAAGTTCTTGGGAAGTTGTTATGACACTGGTACAGGTTGATCTACACTTGCAGTTTTGATATATTTTATTGCTTAAATCCCTTGTAAAGAATTTTTCACTTTGGCTATCCTTTAGGGTTATTGGAGAAGTCACTGAATGCTGGAGAAGGGTTCCAAATAACTGTGTATGCTTAGTGATCAAGCAATTGGAGAACTGAACAATTCCTATCATTCTTGCTCCTACTGTGATACGCACATATAAAGTTATAATGGTCAAGGCTTAGGTTTTAAGATATTTTTCCAAATAATGCAAGAATTTATCCACAATGATATGGTACATGTAGCAACACTAGAGAAAGTTGCCCCTTCATATGCCACAGTGAAAAGGTGGGTGGCAGACTTTAAGCGAGGCCGATAGAGCTTTGAGGATGAACCATGTGCTGGAGGGCCTAATCAATGTCCATTTGGCAAAAGCTCTGCTTGTCTTGTTTACTTTAGAGTGCTACCATGTCAATATAAATTGACCAAATGAGACCAGTCCTTGGATAAATTGCCATCTATAGTCAGAGAATAATAGGACTTGAAAAGAACATCCTTGCATACCTCCTTCAATACAAGGCTCACAACTTATCATTCAGCCCTTGTATTTGTACATGTAGTACTGACAAGTTTCCCTTATGTCAGCATAATCATACCCATGTAGATTTCACAATGTAGGTCATTCGGTTATGGTGTCAACTACATGTTAACTTGTTCCTGTTTGGAAACCAGCTATATAGTAAATAATATCATAAGCTGTTATCTAATGTTCTGTCCTAGACAACAGGAATTTTATGGATGTTTCAGGCAGACAATCTTGACCAGGAAATCATAATAAATTACGTTATTACGGCCAATGACCTCAGGTCATTTGTATACATATAACGGATACAAAGACCAACACACCTTCTATGTATACATATTTTACACAGAGTAAGTAAACAGTAAATTCCAAGGTAGTCATAATACTGCTAAGGTCTATTTAGTGTTTACCTGTTTGTAATAAGGATTCTACAGGTAGGTAATTACAAAGAGAAGGTATACAGTGACACCTGAAGAGTGACTTATCTTGGGTACAGTTCATGTCACCTGAGTGGGAAAGTATGTACTATATATGTGGTCCATAAAGTTTGTTAATCATGCCTCCGTTTTGAGAGATCACGTTTAATGGTAAACCATAAACAACAATCTGTTTATAATGCTATGTTTATAGGCAGAGATGAGGCAGATTATTAATACACTGCTATAAAATGTCCACCAAATACATAAACAAGTACCTGCACTTATGCATGGAAACAGACAATTTGAAAATCAAATTTCAAAATCATGCAAGGTACATGTACATATACATTGTATTCTTGTACATGTATAAGTTGCATGAAGCTTTATCTACTTAAATCACTTCAGCACAATCCCAGAAATACCAACCATTCTAATCTGGTTTGTATATACATGTAATTGCATATAACACTATGAATATACCTGGTACATGCATCATCACTTTGTACAGGGACAGGAAAATCTCACCCAAGTGTCCAAGATTTGTAGTTTGTGACTGCCAAAACTTGCTGATCAAGACTGACAAGAGGTAGACTTTCCAACTCTTGAACAAAACAGTAAGATTTCCCTGTCCCTGCATACACATAAGCAGTGATTGTTTATTTTTCGTTTGACCGCAATAATTTTTTTTTTTAAATTACACCTCCAACACTGTATTGACGAAGATTAATTATGTCCAAAGTAGGGAAAGTATATAGCATGTGACACAAGTGAATTCAAGACAATCATTTTGGGGTGCTAGACAGAGTGATCACGGAAGAGCTGAAACAGGTGAATAATTCTGTTCAGGGTGAGAGAACAAGAGCACCACACCTAGATACTCCTCTCGATCACCTTTTAAAAACCCACACCTAAATATTTGAAATGTCACCTAGATATTTCAAAAACGATACATGAAAAAACAAACTGTGTTTACTTAATAGCTGCATGTGACATGATGATATCAAACTAAATAAGATAATGCATGTACCTGTATTTATTACACAGGTAACCAACAATTTATGAAATGTTAAGGTGAGAGAAGATAGCCTTGTTATTCTAGACACCTGAATACATTAATATCTATTACATTGTCATCTCATATATCAATCTTTCCTTTTCTCTTAAAACGATGAATCACATTGACCTATTTCAATGTATATATGTACATAACTCCCAAATTTTCCCATCTCATTAATGACAGTTCCCAGGATAAATCTTTGTAAAGTTTACTTTTGTATGTTTTTGTTAACAGCTGCTAAAATGTAATACTTTCGATAGCTATCATTATTGTATGTGTAACATTTGTGGAAAAAAATGTTCATGTAGACTTTTATGGTTAAAGATATAGCTATAAATTATTCAGTATAAGTATGCCACTTGGGATTTTACAGGGAAAAAAATTCCAAAAGTTGTTGTTACATATTGTTACAATGTATCACTTGATGTCCCACTGTGACACAAGACCTTGGCATTTACCGTTTCATACATGTATCTGAAGGAATTATTGTTTAAAGACCCACTCACGAATATTTCACTCATATGGAGACGTCAACCTGTGCCAGTGAAGGGCTACATACTTTGCCTATGCTGGGCACTAATGGCCGTAGAGCAGGGAGGGTTCTTCAACATGTCAACACCTACTGTGACACGGGACCTTTGTATATTTACAGTCTCATCCGAAAGGCAGGGACGTCCAATTACAGTGTGGCGCTGCGCAGATTCAAACCCCAGACCCTGAATTGAAGTTGAACACGCTAACCGCTCGGTGTGACAGGTGAGAATTAATGACCATTCAGTCACACTAAGTTCTTTTTAAGTTATGAAATTTGCATATCCTGTCTCATTAAAAGGGCACTGTTCTGAATCAAAGAAAATGGGCAATTAATAATAGTGGCTGACCTTAGATGTTTTATAGAACAGGTTGGCTGACATATATCTGAATTTTTATTTAATGTACGTAAGAAAGCTGTGTTTTGCTTAGCTGTTGTTTTATACATGGCTTTTATACATATTACATGTATAGACAATCTTTCAGTCATGGCAAGGATAGAAATTAACTAGCTTAGTCCATTAATGTCTGACTGGTAAAATGTTCCATGGACTATACTTGTAGGTGTCTCTCTGTATCAGTCCATTAGACTGATGAAAAATAAGAATACAGATTATGAAAATGCATACATGTACATTTACCTAAAACTAAGAAAAATCTTATCGAAATAAACAGCAAATTAGAGCATTTTGATTTTAGATTTCTCTGCGAGAAAGGTTGGTTGTTGGTATTGTTGTTTAGGGTCCCACTCAAGAATCTTTCACTTACATGGTGATATCGACACTAGGTGAAGGGTGACAAATTTTGCCATTTTGCCTATACTTGGCTCTTATGGCTGTAGAACAGGGAGGGTTTTTATAATGTGCCCACACCTACTGTGACATGGGACCCCAGTTTTTACTGTCCTCTCTGGGAACAGGGACAGCTGACCACAGTCTGGCTTGGGCTTGAACCCTGGACCTCACAATCAGAAGTCAGCATCCAAAACTCTAGGCCCCCTGTGAAAAATGGCCCAATGTGATAAGCACTATGGTTTAAAGAACAATACACTTATTAATCAGTTACAGAGGCCCCTTAAATATACATGTATAACTAGGACTACTTCCGTACATGTCTACGTGTACATTCATCTGTACATTAAAATCGTAACAACAATGCACAGATGCATGTTCCCATTGACACTGGTCACATGACATGTTTACACACCCACACCAATGCCCCAGGTAACTCAGACATACCTGTCTACTAGATTTTAATCACACCCTGAATACCAGGTCTCATGTTACAACATTTATCTATCTCTTCACAGATGACCAGCGGACCTTACATTGGCAGAGGTAGAGGCAAATTCTTGGTGTGGCATCAAGTGAAACAAGCACCTCAGGTGAAATACGGGATGAAAACACCAGCTTAACGAGCCCATCTGCAAGGCGATTATCCGCTAGAAAATGTTGCATCATGTTGACGTGCACAATTCACTGGTAATTGACAATTTTCTGCACACACATGTTGCAAGTCAGGTAAAAAATTACAGGTAGACAGACTAATAACTGATTCAGACGCAAACAAGATACAGGTGTGTATGTGTTTGCAGGTACAGATTGGAGACATAATAGCATAGTCACATTCCTACACCACTTTGTAAGATATACACCAGGGTATCTTATGGCCGAGGTGCAGACCACTCAAATAGCCAAATGTTACTACATACATGTATTAAACACTATCAGAGAGATCCAAGCTACTATAAAATTGTTATATTTACGCTCTAATAAATTTGAATAATTCCGATGGGATTTGAATCATCAGCGATTGTTGTGGTTTTTATAAAAATCTTAAGCAGCGAAACCGGTCACCTGTATCAAATTAACATACTCTACTGATAATTGATACTGTTTGAACTAGTGTGATAGATATTTCTGTTACTATAAGAGATTTGTTTTTGTTTGTTTTACTGTTGTTCAACATCCATTTAAAACTATTTCACTTGTGTGGAGACATCACAGAGTGTCATTGAAAAGCTTT
Source organism: Pinna nobilis (assembly GCA_016161895.1). Taxonomy (NCBI): domain Eukaryota; kingdom Metazoa; phylum Mollusca; class Bivalvia; order Pterioida; family Pinnidae; genus Pinna; species Pinna nobilis. The sequence goes on along the minus strand of JACSZP010003199.1, from coordinate 8,014 downwards.
GATGGTTGGACCTAGGCTCCACACTCAGAGTTATTAAGCAGAACCAACTCCTACTGTGACATTGAGTCGAGGTTTTCATATTGAGTTGCATCCAAAAAGACTATCAACCTTCAATTTACATTCTTAATGTTCACAAGAATGCAAGCACAGATAAGCAAACGGAATAAAGGTACATGGGTTTATAGCCACCTACAATTACATTGAGATCTTATTTCCAAATACCTGTACAAGTGTTTGCAATAATTACATGTAGTACTAGGCCAGTTGTGTGTTGGGGGTGGGTTGGGGGTATAGGGGATGTCAGTGGTCACTGCAAGTGCATCAAAATAAGTTTTCAACAAATGTGCCTGTATACATATATATACATCACACGTATCACACATATTCACACATGTCTTGAGAGACCACTATCATGAGAGAAGGCCTGTCTTAAAAACACCAACTTGATAATAAAGACCTGTTATAATAAAGACCAATGTCATGAAGACCACATTTTAATAGTTGTATGTGTCATCTGTCAAGACCAGTTCCACTCACAGAATGGTACATCAAGTTCTTTTTGTCATTTGTAATGTACAAGCAGCTAACACACTTAAATTACACAAAATAGTCATATACATTAAAGGTAAACATTAGCCTTACAAATGTAAACAACCCCAAACTCATTCATTCAACTGGTACATGTGCACCTTAACATCTGAAGCAAGTTATGCTCTGAACATCTAACTCATTAGATGGACCTAAAACTTGAACTGGTAGCCATAAAACTTGTGAGAGTCAAAGAAAACGACATCTAAAATTCAATTGCAAACAATAGTCAATGACCCAGGTAGATGATTATTTCTGGTCCACTGAGAAATGACTTCAAATCCTTATCTATAAATACAACACGAGCAGTGTTAGCAGCTTGTTGTTGTACTGTTGTTTAACGTCCCACTCAAGAATCTTTCACTTACATGGAGATGTCACCATGTGTCCATGAAGGGTGACAAATTTTGCCTATGCTCGGCACTTATGGCCATAGAGCAAGGAGGGTTCTTTAACATGCCGACACCTAGTGTGACATGGAACCTCAGTTTTTAGTGTCTCATCCAAAAAGATAGGGACAGTTAGCCGTACCGTGGCTCAGGATCGAACTCCTTATCACTCAATTTGAAGACAAACACACTAACCACTAGGCCATGGCTGCCCCGTGTCAGCAACTACTATATAATATAGAGTACTCAGATGCTATCAAGCATATAACTCTGCTATCAAATGACTCATTAGCTATGAATTATCCTATACTGAAGTTTTCAGTACAAAATTATGTCAAATTATTCGCACCATACACCTACTTGCACATACCATACATATCATAAAAGGTAGAAAGCAATAATGTGCCCTAAAATTGTTTATAGTAATTCAAGAAGAGGTGGTATATATTTGGTTTTGTGCGTATTGTATGTTTAAACATTTAACCTTTTTGTGACATATATAAATATATGTATAAACATAGATATCTTCACACGTAAGTTCACACCTGTTTTCATTTTTTTAATAATTACTTAAATTCTATGGTATATAGACATTTTCACTGCATTGTGTAATATGCCAGATCAAAACTACAGGTAGCTAGAAATACCTATCTAAAAGAAGTATTTGTTAACTCTTCATGGCATAAATGTACGTACAGTCAAACCTTGATTAACCAGCCACCTAAACTTTCCAATAGTCAATACTACCAGTACAGACTGTAATGGACTGGTCACAATAAATCATTCAGCACACCAATTTACAGAAGAGCACACCATTTTGATGAAGGGTTACAGGATCAAGGAAAATCAGCTTTTAAATGTTAACAGAGGCAGCCGCTTACAGGTAAAAGTGATCTGTTCATATCAAGGTTCAATGTCATGAGGCTGACCTTCAACTCACAGCCAATAAAAACTTACAACTCATCACTCTTACATTGAACTTCAAAGAATATTTAAAGAATTATTTAGAGTGTACATGTTTGACAATATCCATAAAATTACATGTAGGCGCAAATTGAAACAAAAAGCCCATAGGGGGCTTTTACGGTCACTTGGGGATTGGCAAGTTGGTTGGCTGTATTGCTGTTTAACATCCAACTCAAGAACCTCTTATATAGAGACATCACTGTATGCCAGTGAAGGGTAACAAATTTAGCCTAATGCTTGTCACTTAAGACCGTTGGGCAGGGAGGGTTCCTTAATGTGTCAACACTTGTTGTGTCAATGGATCTTGGTTTTTACTGTCTCATCAGGAAGACACGGACAGCCAGCCTTAGCGAATTGAAACCCATGAAGTCACAATCAGAAGGCAAACATGCTAACCACTGATCTACTGCAGCTACATTTGTACAGTCACCCGAGGACAAAAATCTATTCTGCCTGATGTATTATGATCGATTCACCATATGTTGTTCCCTAGCAAATTTGGTTGAAATTGACTCACTGGTTTCTGTAACAATGTGAACAAAAGCAATGCCTAAGTTAAAAGGAGCATAAGGCTTGTAAAGCTTAAAATGCACTACCATCTTGGTCTGCAGTTTACAAGATAAAAGTCAAATACAATCAAGGGTACAGTAATGATCCTACGAGCCTCTCAAAATATCACAATTTAACTCCTATGCCAAGAAGAAAGAGAAAATATACATTGTAATGTTAAGGGACGGGGGATCTAAAACTTATTTTTTTTAGGTAAATGAGGGTATCTGAAATATGGGGGTGAGAAATGACCTGAAGTTCCCTTAAAATATTACCCTTCAGCTTGTTTTATAATGAAGGGAAAGAAAATGTTTGGCTTGAGCCAAGCGGGCAAGTGAATTCAGTAATGACAGACAACTACAGTGCACGATCAATGAGTTGCCTTCCAAACATCTCACTTCACAACCTACTGAAAAATCGCATGCAGAGTCCAAAATATTACTAACAAGATGTCAATCATTTTTTTATTGCCGACTTATTTGCGGGCTTTAAAGTTTATATTGACACTGGAATTTTATCTGGGGCAGATACTCATCTCGGAGACTGTTCCAACATCACCGGTAATTATATCCGCACATCTCCCCTTGGCGATATTTCAATGTTATTTCCACGCTAAATTTAAGGTAAATTTACAACTCGCCTGGTTAAACAGGATGAGTATATATGTTTTTCTTTCCTGAATNNTAATCATCACATCGATATCTATTTCACATGAAACACTGGTTATAACTAACTACAGTGGCACACAAAAGTTGGGCCATTTGTGAACTATCTTGAATATGATAGAAAGACTAATAGGCCTGAATCATGATGATTTCTTCTGGTCCATGAAATACCGGTTTGAATCTTTATCCATGTACCTATTCAGGGATGAGATTCCACTACAGTCAAAAAGGAGGAAAACGGCACTTTTCTAGGAACTTAATGGTGAAAATAAATATTTAACATTGCAGCAAAATCTAGGAGAAGGAGGACTTCCTCCAATCAGAGGAAAATTCTGACCCATGCCTATTCTGCTGTTGCATTGGTATTCAAAGAATAAGGATATCACTGAATGCCAGTGAGGGGCATCATATTTTTACCATGTATATATTTTCTTGGCACTGAGGTCCATGAGCAGAGGGCTATCTTTAACATCACCTTGACTGACAGAGGTCATTACCTAGACTGACAGAGGTCATCACCTAGACTGACAGGTCCCAGAATTTGACTGTCTTTCTGAAGAACATGAAAACCCAGTCATGCCATGCTAAGGCTAAAACCCTGGACGATATACATGGTGAATTCAAAACAGAGCAAGCTACTGACATTCATACTGAAAGCATAAAAAACGTGTCCAAAATTTGATTTCTAAGTGGAACAATTAAAACATTAACATTCTTTTTTTCATTTAATGCAGCTGGGTATCCATGCGAGCCTATTTGATCCGACCCCTTTTCCATAACTTGGTGGATCCAACCAAAAAAAACAACACTTTTAGGAGGAAATGAGTACTTCAACCCTGCAAATTCTCTGGGGTGGTTATGGAGGAGTGGAACATATGAAAAATTTAGGGACAACGCAGGGACTGTGTGCTATGTAAATTATAACTCACTTGAGCCTTAAGCTCAGCTGAGCTAAAAATTCTAGATCAATAACATAAAACTAAACCAAGATGACAGAAAAATATAAATGAGTTCTTACTCATACCCAGATTCATCAAAACAAGTACAGTGCATCTACATCTGTGCAATGTATACTATGACCTAATATTACTGTAATGTAATTACAATGTACATGTACCAGTTTGCAAGTGAGATTTATTTATGGAGAATATTGTATTTTGTTTAATCAATTATCAGTAGTGAAAGTTAGTCAGTTTTTAATGAATATCTAAAGTGAAAGCTAGGTGATCTTTATTTAGTCGTTTGATATTGTTTGTATCTGAGATGATATCTGAGGTTGTCAATAAAAAATGCCATTGCCTGGATAACATGGAACCAGCGGTAATGTAAGAGGACATTATAATAAGGAAACTCCAACATCAATCCAGGAAGAATCAATAATACAATGTTATTAGCCAATTTAAGTTACAAGTGAATGGAGAAAGTATGCAATCATGGGAAATTTAGGCCAAACATAAAACTAGGGAAAAAGAAGTTCAATGTTCTGGATGACTTGCTCTATAGACAAATCCAGTCATAGTTTTAAAAGAACCATTTGAACAATGTATCCCATACTCTTTGTTGCTGAGTCTTTGGCAGCTAACAGTTGCCACCTATGTTGACCATTGAGGTTTGTCATGGCATAGATATGACCCTGGGTATGCCACACACAAAGCAAACACCCTATCCACTTGCCTACATAGATGGTAGCTCAAAAGCTGAAAGGAGAATATATTTGACAATTTAGAATTGCACATTAATGTCATGTGATTCCATATGAAACTAATACACATACTAAATATGAAACCAATATGTGTACAAATGAACCTGTCTTGAGAGACCCCCCCCCCCCCCTTTCTCAGCCCTGCAAATGGCAAATGTGGTCTATCAAGATAGGTGGTCTCTCGTGACAGCTATTATTTATCTGATTTCTTTAAAAAATATTTTTATATGTAGTCTCTGAAAACAGGTGTTCTCTCATGGCAGTGGTCTCTCAGGGCAGGTTCCACAGCACAATAATCAATTTACTGTATTTTTTATGTGATCAAACCTGAAGATTCAAAGGTTCCATTTTGCTTGCAACTTTATAAACTTCAATCAGTACTACACTGTACTCTGATACTCAAAGACAAGTACACATACATGGATAGAGCACTTATACCCGGTTGCATTGAGGTTACCATCTGTGGTTGCTGTTGGTATTTCACAAAAATATCCAATCCCATCCAGTACCTTTCACAAGTTCACTACAAACATGGTGTCAATAAGCTTTATACATGTAGCAAAGACTTAATATCTCAGAAGTGTATTGGACAAACCTCTTAGAGGTATCCTGTAGCACTTCCTAATGCCATCCAGATAAGCAATGAAATATGCACTTAATACAATGAATTATCCTGTTAGATCTCTGTATAACGAGGAAGCAGATGCGGGCCTAAAATACATGAATGATGACCTAGTTATGCTTTTGTTAAAGTGTCGGTACAACTAGCTGACTGTATCTGGCAATAGTTTTACTGGTGAAACCATGGTGGTCAGATCATTATACAATGCTATCAATTCCTTAAACACCTAAAAGTTTTACTAAAATCATCAAGTTACTCATTGTGAGTGAGTGGCCTTTAAGAATTTGATTGACCAGTAACTTGATCAGTTCAATAATAATTAGAACTTCAATAAACACAGATGGAACAAACCTCAAATGAAATTGTTTGTGTCTGAATCATAAACTGTAACATCAAGTAAATATGGAGGGCAAAAGGAATTGTGTAAAACAATCATGTACATCAACAGGTGATACTCAGGAGGTGCAGTATAAACTAGTCGTCACAAAAAAAAAGTTAGTTTTTCCTTGGATAATTTTGATGTACACTGTTGTCATGTTGGCTACAAAAATGAGACATAGATTTGTTGTTGTGATACACTCAACAACATTTTATTTGTATTTGTTGGTACCCAAACTCTATCTGATGGAGAGTACGACTTGGTTTGTGTTACTATAGAGTAATTAAGATCCACCTGGCTGTTAAGAACTGGTAGATTTCTGGAATTGTCAGACAGAGGTCTAGCTGATATTAAATTCTCACAAATTAAGATGTCAGAGACTAACATGATTCACCACTAGTAAAGGCAGTAATGTCAAAACTCTTCTACAAAATGAAACAGCTTACTTTGTTTTATGCCACATTCAATAATATTTCAGTCATATTGGTGGCAACCACTTTTTATGGAGGAGAGAATCTGGTTACAAATATACAAAAGGGGAGACAATCAACCTTCCCTAAGTAAACTGGCAAACTTACTCACATAATGAACCAAGATTCTAGCGAAGTGCTGATGAGAGGTGACAAACTACAGTCAAACCTGTTTTAAGAGACCATCCAAGGGAAGGAGCAAAAAAGGGTCACATATGACAGGTGGTCTCTTAATTCAGGTGATTTACATAGGAAAAAACCCATTTTGGGAACCACTCACTTAGGTCACATAAGACAGGTTTTCCTTTAATTCAGTGGGTCGCAAAGGCAAGTTAGACTAAATGATTTAGAGAGCAATGCTCTAACCATCTTAGAGGCTTCAGACACAGCTCACTAAAGTATAGAAAATGTGATAGCACAACTAACTTCTTAAAAAGAGTGCTGACATCAATGCATCCCCTTGCTGTACACCTAAGTGAAGGATGACTTAAGTAGGATGTTGGTAACTTACCTGGTCAGGTGACACAGCTGAGTCTCCTCGAGCATTGTTCTCCTGATTAGCTGTACTCTTCTCTGCTCTGCAGGCTGTATGATAATCTTTCTTGGACTGTAGAACTTTTGTGTACCTTTTCTCCCATGGTTTTTGTGCCTAAAATGAAGAAATAAAATTATCAGAATTTATAAAAAATGTTTTATAAGACTGTCCTAAGGAGGATACAAAATTGTCATATATGACAGGTGGTCTCTTTATTAAGGATATTTGTATACGAGATAACCATTTTGGGAAGTCCAGATTTAGGTCACATATGACAGGCGGTCTCTTAATTACGGATATTTTTATACGGGAAAACCATTTTGGGAGTCCAGATTTAGGTCACATATGACAGGTACATGTAGTCCTTTAATTCAGCGAGTCCTTGAGGCAGAATATACTGAACTTGAAGATTTCAAAGAAAGCTAAATGGATTTAAGGTAAGATCCTGACATACTGTAAATGATGAATTCATCGTACATTGTGTCATTGAAATATTGCTGAAAGTCCCACTCAAGAATCTGAAACTTATACGGAGACATCAACTTGTGCTAATTTGGCCAATGCTCAGCATTTTTGGACGCCCCCTATAAGCTCAAAGAAATCTATTTGGATCTAAGAAAGGAACAATCTCCAAACCTGAAGGATTTTGTCCTAACACTGATGCACTGATGGAGTTCCAAGTTTGAGACTTAAACTTTTTAGGCACATAAGATAATTTAAGCATGTGTGACATACCTAATAAAGGTAAATAATAAGAAAAAGTTTATGCCATGTAAAAACCATGCATATTAATTAGACTTGACTACATGTATATACATGTAAAAGTTACTCCACCACCAAGCATGATGGAACCATCAAATATTCTGTTGTTGTTGTTATTGAAATGCTGATTAACATTCAATTCAAAAATATTTCATTCATATGGAGACGTCACACTGTGCCGGTGAAGGGTGACAAATTTTGCCAATGCTCGGCACTAATGACCGTAGACACGAAGGGTTCTTTAATGTGCCAACACCTACTGTGATACAGGACCTCAATTTTTACTGTCTGATTAAAAACAGGGAAGGCCAGCCCAAGTGTGGCGCTGCTCGGATTGGAACTAAGGACAGGGAAGGCCAACCCAAGTGTGGCGCTGCTCGGATTGGA
>JACSZP010003196.1:3266-16994 GCA_016161895.1 Pinna nobilis | reverse complement strand
CTAATACACTGGTTTCATCAGATTAAAAAAGTATGTAAAATCAAAATAGGAATAGTGTAAGATGAATTTCTGCATTGACTGCCAAAATTAAGCAGATTTATTTTTTTACCAAAAATTGGGCCTAAAAGGCATCTTAATGACACTTCTCCTTTGTCCAGTTTAGACAAAATCCGGATTGTACAGAACAAAATATTTTACCATTGATTTCTTATTGCTTTCGCTGGTATTATGTTTAACATAATTAAATCTAGTAAGAGCCAGTATTTATTTGCCGATTAAACCATTTATCATAAACCATCAGAAAATGAAATAAATAAGTAAATAAGTTTAAAATAATTATTAAATAACTTTTGTATAAACACAAAGAATTGTCTCAGGCCACACACAAATTTACGTACTCGGACATAACACAATCTCATGTTTATAAAGTGTAAATACAATGTATAGATTTCCACTAAAAGTTAACGCTGGGTAAACTAAAATTATGTATGCCCCAGCTTCTTTAATGATGTTAATGTCCAAGTAACTCATTATTTATGCCAAATGATTCGTTTTTTTCCACCGATGTCACTAGTACTGTCTGTTACGTTCGTAAAACAACACTCATGATACCTCTCTCCTGATCACCAGAATGTTTTCCCATCTCTAAAAATTCCACCATTTCTCTAACATTGTCAGTCCTCATGTCATTGGTAAATACCCAGTGTGTTACACTTATCGGACTCGATTAATAATCAAGTTGCCACTACTAGGTGTGAACACATGAAATAATATGAAAAGTGTTGTATTTTTCTCACCGCGACTGGTCAAGGTAATTGATCCGAATTGGACAGATACTTAATGCATTAATTGAAAAGTAAACAAGATCAAAACATGTCCGGTTTTCAGAATAGACAGAATCCATATTATACAGAGTTCACATACTAATAATTAAGAAAGAAAATGCCGGGACCTAAAGATTTCGCTGGTATTGACAAAAATTAATCAAAGGCCGGTTTATACAAATTCCACTGTATATCCCTCACATGCATAATATTACCCTCGCGTGCAATGGCCATATTTCCCTGGCAGTTTATTTGACAAATTAGTCGTTTGTGCTATGGAACTGTCTGAGGTGTTCCGAATACAAAACTCAAATGGAAAGTACCAGTAGATAATAGCAAGAGCAGTATTTGTGAGGTGGACTTACATGTATTGCCAGGTAGAGCCTGTTCGTTTAATTCACCGTCAGTCATAACAGTTACTTATTTCGTCTACATTTGCAACATCACATCACATCGACATCAAGGCAGAAACTGTCAATGAATGAATGTTTACAAAGCATAGGGTTGCAATCTCTGATGGACAGTGCCTATGTTCATATTAAATTTGTGACTTCTGAAGAAGATAGTCTTTATTGATTCTGTATTACGATATTATAAACAATTTATTGCCGTGGTTTGAGGGAGATATGAGAATTGCTTACCCGCAACATGTCATATTTCCTTCCGGCTTCTCCCTTGGGAACCCAGTTATCTCCCATTAAGATCTGTGGAGGTGAGGAAAGATGGTAATGGCTTTCAGTTGTTGTTTAAAGTTATATACAAGGATCTCTCAATTTTATAAAAAAAAAAATTAACTAGATCTTTATGCATACCAGTATACAATATGGGCAATGGCAAAATATCAGAAGACTGATGAAAAAAATATTCTGGGAATGACAGTAATGAAATTTTAGTCGTATTGTTTTGAATGAGTATCTCATGATACCACAATTTTTATGGATGGCCTTAAAGGCAAGATGGAAGATGATCAATGGAAGATCCGGGTTCGAGCCGCGTCAGCACCACTTCACGGTTGGCTGTCCCTGTCCTTCGGATGAGACTAAAAACTGAGGTCCCGTGTCACAGTAGGTGTTAGCACATTAAAGAACCCTCCGTGCTCTTGGCCAACAATGCCGAGCGTAGGCAAAATTTATAGCCCTTCACCGGCACGTGTTGACGTCTCCATATGAGTGAAATATTCTTGAATGGGACGTTAAACAACAATACCAATACCAATACCAGTAGTCTATAAGTACATTGTACATAAGACTTTTTTGGGAGATGTCTGCACAAAGCTTCATATGGAAGGAGCTGTTAGCCAGTCGTGAACATTCAATAAAGGTGTTCTTTAGGTTAATTCCACTGGAGAGCATTAAATAGTCATGACTACTTCAGCACTATTGATTTCTGATTAGCTTTGAGACAAATGCTGTAATGAATATCATATATCTACATTTTATATCTACAACATGTAGGATAAATTCTTGAATAGATGATAGTGAGAAAACCAATTTACTGGTGAATATTATGGTACCATTATGTAAGTTAATGAGATGGTATTATAACCATCTGACAAGCTAATATTGAGGTATATACTGGGTATTTGTCAAACTTTTTTATTGCCTTGTGAGAAAGAGTCGGGAGGGGCATATTAAGTTAGATAACAACAACGGTCAGGTGATCACCGTAACCTGGCGTAATTATACGATGACATCCCAATCTCGAACGTTACAAAGATAAGCATACATGGCCTAGAATTTCTTGCGAGAATACCTACGGATGAACAACAAGTTTTCGCGTGCGAGCTCATAAATCTTTTTACCGTCATCCAAAAGATAGTGGACAGCCAACCAGAGTGGGTCAGAATAGAACCCAAAACCTCACAACCAGAAGGGAAACACATTAATCCCTTATCACCCAAAATTAGTAAAGAAAGCTGTTCCTTTAAAGTTCACCACTACTGTATTGTGGTAAATCAAAACTGTTTGACCTTCAAGCATGGTGTCTACACTTTTGTCTCAGTTTTTAAAACATTTGTCTAGTATGTTGAGGGTGCCAGTTTCAATGCTGTATCTAGGCCAGCCACAACAGTAGTAAAAGTAAGAAAGCCCTCTTTTCTCAGTTCTCTTCTTAGAACAAAATATTGAGCTGATCTGGATTATTTTTGGTATGACTGGCCATTGGGTATCTCCTCACAAATGTTTATTTGTAATGCATGTTACATGGACATGGTTATTCAAGTGACACAAATATCACACAACTTACAGTTTCATTACATCCACTAGATTTTAAGAGAGAATATCTATTGCACAGATTTTAAAAAAAGAGATAATAAGATCAAATGATCCGATCAATCAAGACTAAAAACTTTCAGTCAGAGGATATCCCTTCCCTGTTTTAAATCATTTATCTTGTAGTGTCTGTTACAGTTTTAGGGTCAAGAGGAATTTTTCCTTTTTTTCAACAATACATGTACATATGTAAATTACATGTATCTCTAAACATGACAGACGTATATTTCTGCATATCTTGACTTATTTTCAGATGTATGTGACACATATATCTGTTGTGTTCAGATTACGTACTGATGTTCTCAATGAAATACAGTAAATGGTATCCCTTGTCAAGGAGTGGTTATGCTCTTTAATGACCCTATACTACCAGGAATAGTGTCCTAAGCCACCACCAACTCTGAAACAGAAATAATGAAATAGAAATAATGTGGTTTGGACAATGAAAGAAAACTGTAGTGGCCTGAGAGTGTTTATATTCAGACCATTAGTTAGAATACTGACAGTTGTAGATAGCTGAATCTTAGCACAGGTGACTGGCTGAATCTTGGCAGTGTTGGCTAGCTGAATCTTGGCAGTGTTGACTAGCTGAATCTTGGCAGGGTTGGCTGGCTGAATCTTGGCAGGGTTGGCTGTCTGAATCTTGGCAGGGTTGGCTGGCTGAATCTTGGCAGGTTGACTAGCTAAATCTTGGCAGTGTTGGCTAGCTGAATCTTGGCAGGGTTGACTAGCTAAATCTTGGCAGTGTTGGCTAGCTGAATCTTGGCAGTGTTGACTAGCTAAATCTTGGCAGGGTTGGTTGGCTGAATCTTGGCAGGGTTGGCTGGCTGAATCTTGGCAGGGTTGACTAGCTAAATCTTGGCAGTGTTGGCTAGCTGAATCTTGGCAGGGTTGATTCTTGGCAGGGTTGGCTGGCTGAATCTTGGCAGTGTTGACTAGCTAAATCTTGGCAGTGTTGACTAACTGAATCTTGGTAGGGTTGACTAACTAAATCTTGGCAGGGTTGACTAACTAAATCTTGGCAGTGTTGGCAATCTGACTCTTGGCAATGATGGCGAGCTGAATCTTGGTATTGCTGGCTGAATCTTGGCAGTGGTGACTGTCTGAATCTTGACAGTGGTGGCTGGGTTTCTCTATACTTATATGAATTTGATGAATCAATATAAACAAAGGTTCCATGTCACAAGGGATGTTGATCCCTTACTGCTCAATGGCCTAAACTGCCAAGTAAAGGGCAAACTTCTAATTGTGAAATGGCTCTGTATGAATGTAAAGTTCCCTAGAGAGACTTAAACAACAATAAAACAACTGATCAATGTTAACAGCACTTTCCATGTATTCTGGGTTTGACTTTTGGAGCTTTTGGATAAAGAGCAAGACACTCCGCGTTTTGCCGTCCCTGTTTTTCGGTTGAGACAGTAAAAACCGAGGTCCTGTGTCACAATAGGTGTTGGCACGTTAAAGAACCCTCCCTGCTCTGTGGCCATAAGTGCTGAGCATAGGTAAAATTTGTAGCCCTTCACCAGCACACTGTGACGTCTCCATATGAGTGAAATATTCTTGAGTGGGACGTTTAACAACAATACCATACCATAAGGAGCAAGAAGATTGTGTAATCATTCTGCTCATACAAGATGTAATACAACAGCCTTGTAAGTGAATACCTTATGTGGCAAAACTTATATGGAAATTGTGATAAGAATGGTCACAATGATTACTCTGACAGGTATCAGTATGTAAAGAGAAGTCCTTAACTTTGTTATGTAGCAAAGTATTTGACCGCAGTGTTCTTTCCAAATTTACAATGAACTGTTCCAATTGACCCCTTAAGAGATAAGATCATAGATGACACAACTAGAATCTAAAAGCATTTAAGTGTCAAGTTATAGGTGAACTAATCTTCAAGTTTTGATTGGAATAGCTTTTGTATCACGGTAGAAATACTGTGAATAAAGTAAATAAACTTACTTCAGCTATACATGTATATAATTATATAGATCAAGCATTCTCAGCAAACCAATAAAACCGCTGTGTTTCAATAATCCACATTAAGTTTTTCCTGTTTTCCGTCATTAAAAAAAAATACATTTGACTCTGTTGACTTTACAACACATTCTAAGAAACGATTTGTAAATAATCCTTTTAATGATGAAAACTCTATTAAGGGACCACCTATTGTAATAGACATATCAGTAGTAGATGGATCAGGGCATCAAGACTGGTTTTACTGTATCATATGTAGACTTTTTACACCGTTTTCACTGTACTATATGTACATTTTCTGAGACTGAAATGACCCTATTTCATTGATCTCATAATTTAGAATACAGAAGGGGAAAATGGAATTGAAAATAAACCTGACACTATTAAAATTTGATGCATAAAGAGGTGTCTGTTTCTGAGAGCGTTTTCACAAACACAGTTTTCATGAGTCACATAGGGATTGTGTATCAGAGATCCTGGTAGTCAGTCCTGCATTCACAAATTCCTTCTTTGGACTCAGGTTATGACTCATTTTTATACTCCCTGAAAAAATTTTGGGGGAGCATACAGTCCCCACTTGTCCATCCATCCAGAGCCATATCTCCTAGACCTTTTCATGTATTTAGGTTATACTTACAAAATACAATCCCCATGACCCTGGCTTGCGCCCACCTTGTCTCATGGTCATAGCTAAAAGGTGAAGGTCTTTCTGCACTTAGGACTTAAAATCTTATTTTGCCCATATCTCCTTCCAGTATTGAGTGACCTTGATCATGATTCACACAAATGTTATTTATGATAAACAGGTGTTCACTGGCCTTGACCCAAGGTCAAGATCATTCTCAAATTTTAAGTTTACCTCCATTAAAGTTGCCCTTGGGAATCATACATCAGTTTATCATGACAGCTTCAATTAACAGATTCCATTTTCCAGTTCTTTTTTGTTTTAACTCGAGTCAGCGCATGTTCAAGTTTTGCTGGAACCTAATTTGATTACGTGAGGAAGTTTACATGTACTTGTGGAAGGCAGTTGGTCTCCTCCCATGTACATTTGTAAATGGGCTCTTTCCTAAGATGCATGATCTCTCCTCCACCAGTAAAAAGTTGCCACCACCATATGACTGAAATATCAAGTGAGGCCTGAACCAAAACTCAAATGAAACAAACTTTTTGCTGCCATTCTGCCCAGTTGATTATCTATTGCTTCTCTTTGTAATTAACTATAGGTATCAAGATCTGTGGAGGCTGCAGTAGAGATGGACGAGAGATTAATGGGATTTTTGTCAAGAGAGTACTGCCGGGCGGCTTAGCAGACATTGATGGTTTGTACATGTATTTTATTTGCCCTGGTAACATTGAAATCTTCAGAGTTAGAAGAATATCCCCATCTATTAGTCCTTCACTGCCTACAGTAGCCAAGTGTCAAGTTCCTCAGGATTACCTTTTACAGTCAACAAATAGATGCACTGCGAGTGATCTGTTCTAAGTAGAAGCAATTTTGATATACAGTCTAACCTGTTTTAAGAGACCATCCAAGGGAAGGAGCAAAATGGGTCACATATGACAGGTGGTCTCTTAATTCAGGTGATTTATATAGGAAAAATACATTTTGGGAACCACTCATTTAGGTCACATAAGACAGGTTTTCCTTTAATTCAGTGGGTCGCTAAGGCAGGTTAGACGGTATATGAAAAGTCACAGCAATGTTTATTCTTGCTATTCTTATGATGTCTTTGAAATGAAGTTGCACATTACACTGATGAAAAAGGATTTTTTGATAATTTGGCTTCCTTTGAAAGGACCTGGTACTTTTAATGGTACAAATGAAATGTTACTAACACAAAGTATCCCAAATAGGAAATTTCTTTTCTAATTTTGAAGCAAAAAACAGTATACTGGATGAATGAGCGTTGGCTATTGGTAATTGACGAGTAATTAAAAATTTGAATACTGTAAATCTGGTTTTATTCACGATAATGTTATTTTTGCGAAATTACGCGAGAGCACTTACTTGCGAAAATAAAAGTCTCGCTTAATATACAACCCTAAATAAAATGCTCAATACAACATAAACTTAGAATACTTAACAAACAACCATGCTAAAATATAGTGTCGCGAATAATTGCATGGCTATCAATTCGCCAAAATAAAGTTCAGCGAAAATTTCTGGATTTACAGTAAACACAAGTACATCCACTGGTAGGAGGAACACTTGATTCTCTTTGATTCTTGAAAAAACATTTCTTGCCAATTCAGATCTGAAATTAACTGGTTCAATTGGAAAATATTCTGGACTGGGAAAACGGGAAAAATGATATCAATGGTACAACCAACCACCATTACCATACCTTCAATATCTTTCTTAAATTACAAAAATGAATTACCCTCCATTACCTAAGGTTATCTATTATTACTAGGTGACACACTTGTCTCATACGTGTTTATCTTGTCTTTTTATTTGATTCACTTAATATTTAATGTGTGCTTTACCTTACCTCTGTATGACAAAACCTTCTCAGTAAATTATTCATGATGATTACAATTGTATAAAAGATGGGAATCAATACAAAACAGAGGTAGGGAATACAATATGCTGAATAGAGCTGCAATGAGTCAGGAACTCTCCAATTTCAATTTCAATTTTAATAACTCGATTCAATTTTTTTCGATTTGAGTTATTTATGATATCATTTTCCATCAATGTTTGATTGTTAATTGCATTTGTTAATGACGTAATATATAAATCTTACTTGGACCTAAATTTTAATTACTCAGGTGAAAATTGCAATAAATAAAAACGTAAATGGCACTGTTTGTTGTTTACACACATGAATGAATTCAAAATATAGTGGTAATATATTAAAATGATAGAATTGTATGAAGCCAATTCGATTCTGACTGTAACTCACGATTTGGGTCAGAGGTAAGAATCACGATTTTCGGTGCATCGGTTCCATTCAAGTCATTGCAGCTCTAATGCTGAAGTTCTTGGGGTAGTACATGTACTTGATGATAAAGTATTACACAAAGTCTTGTTATCTGTGGGGTGTTTTGTTTAATTCTGTCCCTCCTCCATCCTTTTTATCCAAGCATTTTGGAACACATATTTTGATGTCCCTACCATTGCCCATATTCCATCATTCTGTCCCATTTGGATTCCATTCAGTATCTAAGTCAAGTATAAAGACTATAAATCCAGTTTTATTTGGGAGAATTTATTTTCACATATTTACACAAGTCAACTTACTTGCGAAAAACAAAGTCCTTGCAAATTATTCCATCTTTACTCCAAGGTATACAATACGTCTACGTCTATAATCTTTGCATAAATGTATTCTCACAAAAATATAGTATGGTGAATAAATGTGCAACTACTAATTCGCCAAAAGGAACTTGTGAAAATTTTTTCCAATTTACAATATTTTGAATTGAAATTAAGTATAGGGCCTATATGATATCTACAATGAGCTCACTTACACAGGTTAATTTCATTGCTGGATTAGGTCAAATATGTTTTGAAAAAGTTATGCCCGTAGATCATTTCAGAGAATGTATCGTTTCTGTTTTTTATCTTAGCTATTCATGGGCATTTTGAATTAATATTAGTACAGCATTTTAGAAATATTGACGGGGCCTATGTATCATACATAAGGCTACCACAGGCTCTGAAAATTGTAAAATATATTGTACTGTGTCTAAGTTTTATCATTTTACTACTAGTTTTGTTTTAAAATGAAAAATCAATAACTTATGACCATTAAAATGACAAAAAAACCCCTTATGGTAATGACTTTCTAAGCAAAACTCTTATTTTTTGGTTATACACCTGGGGCCTTTATTCACAAAGCATCTTTAACCTAACATCATCAGTAAATATCGCAGAATCACTCCACAACACAACATTTTGTCTTCACAAAAGAGATGAACATTCTGTACCAGTAATCTTTGCAGAATTTCTCTGTTAAAGATCATGATTTTTTTTACTGCTACATGAATGCACTGTATGACTGTTAACATAATGTATACAGGGTCCGTAAACTTCATAATTATAGAATTACCATATGGTGATATGCTTTGTAAATAAGATTCCTGGTTATCACAGTTTTCTTGGCATCCTTTGGTATTGGTGTTTTTCAAGTACATTTCGTCATTCCATCATTTGGTACATGTGTTTGGTGTTGTAGGGAATTTACAACATGGGGACCAAATTCTAGAAGTGAATGGTGACAGTTTTGAGGGCGTCACAAATGAGAGGTAAGGAATCACTAGTATAGTGCCATCCTCGACAACATGATTGTGTATATTGATTCAATGGCAAGTGCATGTAAGTCATTGTTTCTGTAGATGTGTATCACCATACCAATTCACATACTTCCCCGGTGTTCTCCCCAGGTCCATATAGTGTGGTGGTACCACCACGCCATCTTAAGTAACCACCACACTATCTGCATTACCCCCACTCTGTTTTTCTCTCCCACCACCATATTTCATTTATAGGAATTACTTAGCAAGTTAGAGTGATTTACAGGTTAATTTACATAGAAATGCTAGTCATAATGCATCTTAATGGGTAATTATGCTATAAAATACTGTATGGGTCAATTCACATGACTTCGTATGTCCTCCCCTCTCAAGGTTTAACACATGCTTAAGTACCCCCATGCTTTTCAAAATTCCTTGGGAGAACATTACTTCCTCACCGTCAAATGCAAGGATTGGACCCGGGTTACATTGTTGAAAAGTCGATGCTCTACTTGGACACTCTATAACTACAATAGAGTCCTAACCTTTAGACCATAGTGTCCAGGGTTGGAGTCTCGGTAGTACTAGAAATATGTATTGACTTCTAAAAAAAACTGTTTACAAAATTCAGTGATGAAAATGACATGATTACATAGTACCGATATGTTTAATTACTGTTTATAATGTATATGCCGGCCATTAAATTTGAAGCCTTAAATCTTTAAAAAATGGCCTGTAACTCACTGACCCCTGATATTTCAAAATGAACTCTTCCAATTAATGAAAAGGGCCTGCTTAAGTGTGGCATGAGGGGCCAATGATTAAAAAGCCTTTAATTTTGCTGAAGCTGATAAAAATCCAGTCACAATGACTTTATTGTGTTGAGAATGAGTATATACACATAGCGTGGTGGAAATTCCTTCTTATCTGATCAGGGCCTGAGTGGATCTCTCATCAACTTCCGTGATTGTGTCAAGTGCAGTCACTTAAATTGGCTTTCCATAATAAGAAATGATGAAACTATTTCATTGTACATAAGTAGACTTCTCGTGAAGACTTTTCCTTTTTATTTGCTTTCGTCATTTTGTGTGAAGGAAATCCTCTTTCTGTTAGCTCTGATGTTAAATGAGTGAATGACTTCATAAGTCACTGTATGAACGGGTCATTGAAAGTTAGACATGGTTTGTGTGGCTACAAAATTGTCATTTAGAGCTAACCAGTGTGATATTTGACATTCTGAAATAACACAACAAGGGAGGAAAGTCCTTTATCAAATTGACACAGAATTATTATTGTGTATTAAATATGTTTAACCATCCTAGGGAGGGAGCAAAAAGGGTCACATATTAAAGTTGGTCTCTTAATTCAGGTGATTTATATAGAAAAAAATCATTTTGGAAACCACACGTTTAGGTCATGTAAGACAGATAGTCCCTTAATTCAGTGTGTTGCTAAGGCAGGTAGAATATATGTTCAAATTCTAGCTGTGCTTAAGTAAAATAGGTGGTTTAAATTCAATTATAATTTACTAATTAAACTTCAGATATCTGAATTAATTTGCATCTCAAAACTTTAAGCTTTAGTTGATGTACATTTAGACGACGTACATTCCATGTCCAAAGTTAAAGAACCAGTGGAATGAAAGATTGTTATCGCAAAGTCAGTTCAGTGAGAAAATAATTGGGTGATACAGTACAACTGTTTGTACCGTGGAAAGAATAAACAAAAATACAGTGTTAGACTTCAAATCAAATGGTCTGGGTTTCAGATCCGTGCAGCACCACGCTGCAGTTGGCCGTCACTGTCTTTCAGATGAGACAGTAAAAACTGAGGTCCCATGTCATAGTAGGTTTTGGCACATTAAAGAACCCTCCCTGATCTACAGCCAGCAGTGCCAAACATGGGCAAAATTTGTCGCCCTTCACCGTCACACGGTGACGTCTACATATGAGTGAAAGATTCTTGAGTGGAACATTTAACAACAATACAACAACAAAAATGCATTGTAACATCACTAAATTCACAAACATTCTGTCAATGTAATTTGTAAATTACCCTTGTTTTACTTAATTGAATTTTGTATCTTACAGGGCTGTGTCCATTCTGCGTCTGGCATCAGCGTCAAATCATGTGGAGATGGTGGTCACCAGGGATGACCTGGCTAAGTATGTCACTCAACCTATGACAATTTTTCTACTTTACAATCCAGTGTCAGTCAAACAATTTGCTGATTTCAACATAACAATTTGTTGATCTTGGGCATCCTACACAGAGTTTCTAAAAATTTGTAATCATATCATTAGATTTTATGTATCATTAATTTATTTGTCCTCAGTTTAATCAAAGTTTTACAATATTCAAAGTAATGGGATGAAAGAAATGGTAATTTGTTGCTGGTAGTCACATAAGTCAGGTTACTGATAGAGGGTAAAACTTCAGAGGATTTACGGCCTTAATTGAGGCTGTATCATTCAGTAATTTGTTAAGGTCAATAAGTCACTTACGAGCCACAGGTTTAAATGGTATAATGTATTACAAATATAGATATGGAATTCTGTGCCCAAAACAGAAATGTACAATTCATGTTTATTGTTTGTAGGCGAGAGTTCCGTGAAATCTTAGAGAAGCAGAATGGCATCAGTGTTGCCTGTACGCCTACACCAGGAGAGCTGCAACAGAGTAAAAGTAATTCCAGGGCCACTACTCCCTCCGGATATGGTGTGTATACTTATTGCTCCCTAGTAATATGTCTGACCTGACTTCTGATCCTTGTATGTAGGTTGGTTGTCTTGTTGTTTAACATCCCATTGAAGAATCTGTCAGTTATATGGAGAAGTGGGGGTGAAGTACAACAGTTTGTGCCTATGCTGGGCACTTGTGACCATAAAGCAGGAGGGTTCTTTAACATGCTGACACCTATTGGGACATGATACCTCAGTTTACTAACTTTCTAATTCAAAAGACAGGGACAGCCAACTGCAGCGTGGCTCTGGTTTGAACCCACAACCTCACAATCAGAAGGCAAACATGCTAACCACTGGGATACGGTGGTTCTCTCTCTTTTTTTATTTTTTTTGTAGCCCCACTTAGACAGAAGTTTGGTATTTTCTGTATTCACTTCTTGCACCTGTGCATCCATCTGTCCATCACACTCAACTTTTCTTACAAATTTCTCAATTAGAAATGAAGACGTCAATGTGAAATCTGAAATCTAGTGTGATCATTCATACTGGCTTTATTTACATCTCTATATGATTGTTATTGGTCTATTTCCTGACTGATTTGAGCGTGAATGTACTAGGACAGGTGTTAGAGGTGCCTTATGAGTCCACTTACTCATTATTTTTCATATAAGTTAAAATACTGCTGTTTCCCAATAGCAGCTTTTCATTGATAACTTGTAATTTTAAAAAGAATTGATGTATCATATGGATATATTCTTTGATTGACATGTATTTACAATTTCACCATGTTTATTTGTGAAAGGCTCAGACAGTCATGTCAAATCTCCACGGCTTCAGAATAGTTCCACAGAGACAGAGAGCAGTAGTCCAGGGCACTCCCCCTCCCCTAGGGGCATGGAGGAATTACATGTAGGTTACAGTTTAACTTCTATTTTGGTAATACATTCATACATTAATATCATTATTATAGCATCCTATAACTAGTAAATATCAGGGTTATAGCAGGAAGTAATGTTATAATGTTTTACTCAGATATACTCGTAGAATTATTCAGAGAATGGAATCTATATAGGCTGAAATCCTAATGTGATTAGTAAGCTTGTATACCTGGGAAAAAATCATGTCTGCATCAGAAAAATAGGACCAGTCATAATAAAGTGATGAAACTTTAAAGTTGCTAGCAGATGTTATGTAAAATGATGAAACTATTTCAAATAATGGTTAATGTTTATTCAGTTGCCTAAGAATACATGAATTGGCTGAAACAGATCTGGGTTGGCTAATTTTTTGGCTAACAATTTTCAGAGTCCAGGGTGAGCCCTGAAACGGGGTTTCATCTCCTGAACTGTAAACTAGAAAAGCTATAGAACTGGAAGATTTTGGTATATGGCATAAAAAGTCAATGAAAAAAAAAACAGGTGAATTTATCATTCTTTTTTACTTTGCAGAGAGGAAACAAACAAACAAGTGATGAGCACGTGGTACCTAATGGTGATTCAGTGATGGTGAATGGTGATAACTTACACTCACCCCACTTCCGTGTCCCGGCAAGACGGATGGTGCCGAGTATGACCTCCACTCCACACACCAGGGGTATGTTCTAAATAAGTATCCAGTAATTATAAAAATAAAATCATTAAAGTGCTGCTTAACACTTAAAGGTCAAACCAAATAGGATACACCAAGTCATATGTATACAGTTGAATCTCGAAAACTCGAAGTGCT
>JACSZP010003186.1:0-10975 GCA_016161895.1 Pinna nobilis | reverse complement strand
CTACGCAACCTCGACTTTTACTGTCTCATTCTGGACAGGGAAGGCCAACCACAGCACGGCGGGTATTCGAACCCACGACTTGAATTCAAAATGAAAAAAAATTGAAATTCAGATAACAATACGGCCAAAACAAAATGAAACAATACCACAAAGAGTAATCCACACAATACATAAACTAAAAATAGAGTAACACAATCCCCACTTAATACCGGAGGTGAGCTCAGGTGCTCCGTATAAGTAAGCAACGCTTGCCCTATATTATATCATTTACAATCAGAACTGGTCTTCTCCACGCGAGTGAATCTCTTTCTCTGAGCCATGGGTACATCATCCTAAAAGCATTGAGAAACAGAATCATCAAACATGTAGACACACAAACAACAAGTGTTTTGTAAGGGGGACTACTACAACAGCTGGAATTTATTCAAATCTTAAATAAAGCAAATGGTTAATTAAATGTAGAATTTGAACATAAGTGAAGTCACAAAAAAATCGTCGTACTTAATTTCACTTAAAATTTCATAAACCCTAGGTAAAATGTATAAACTGCAATGGAACCTATTTATTTTGCTATACGATAAACATATAATCTTATTGTAAATATCTAAACGTTTGACATTGATTGTCTTGTTATAACTTGTATTGGTGAAGTAAATAAAAAAAGAACCAACAAATTTGATACAAACACGCAAAATATCATTATGGGTCATGTAGGCTGTCATTCAAGTAAACAAAACCTTAAGGAACGGTACCTTCGATAAAAACCTTTCCTATGTACATTATTTGACAAATTCTTCAAGAAAAAATGTAAATGTATACTGCAGAAGCAGACAACCGTTCATCGCACCTTGAAAGTTTTTTCATCAAACAGAAATAAGCATCCCGTTCACAATGAGTTAGTATGATGTTTTTGTGGGGTATCTTATATTCAATCAAAACGCCACCTTCGTACAATCGACCGAACGGCTACATTCATATTCCACCGGTTTTTAAGTCATTATGTTAGCTCATGGATTCATTCGTATATTTTCTAAACCCATATTACTGCAAAGATCACTAGAGAAAGAGTGACCCACTAAACATCTGATTCTCGACATTTTATTCAATACAAAATTTTTGTGAAACTATACATCACTATCTGTCCCATGACCAAATATTACAAGCATGATAAGTAAAAAGTCACGGAACAATCAATTGATGACTACAACATGTGACTTTATTGGTGTGTTTAGGATTCATAAAGTCATTGTATGATAATTGTACGATAGTCTACATCCACATGAAAAGGTCGTATTAGTGACAGATTTCAATATTTTTGCTTTTCAGACAAATTTTCCACAAATTTTGGCAACAGATAACTTGATAAAGTTAGCTAGTGTCACTTTCGTCAACCACTTGATAAAGTAATTTCATTGAAACTCTTCATAATGTATGTAGGCATGTAAAATATGCAGTAGCTAATGTCACTGTCGTCAACCACTTGATAAAGGCCAAGGGGCCAAAAAATTCGGGAAAACAGTGTTTTGTCATATTTTTATAAGGATACTTCCCTTTGGAGGAAATTGGATTATATTCATACATGTATACAGTTTTCGAATGTTTTAAGACTGTGGCCTTTCCACGAAGAATCTGAAGATAGAAATCACTTGTAAGTCCTAAATGCCTGGATTTTTTTTCTAAAGAATGAAATGACGGTTCAGACCCCAGACTTCCCACACTCAAGGCAAATGTTCATACCACTACATCATCGATATAATCCACTTCCATCTTACCACAAGAACATTGTACACTATATACAGGAAGAGTTTTGCTCTAGTTTTATTTTGGCTCGAATTGGCAGTAAGCAAATTCAAAACTGGGCGAATTATAAAAGATTATTTATCTCGAATAGAATTAAGACGAGACTGGGCGAATTTAAAAAGGGGCAAAACTGTTTCCAAGTGCATTTGGGCGAAAATAACATGGGGCGAAAATGACGCTGTATAAAGTAATCTGTAACATACTTTTGTTTTTAGGCTTGATATAAGACTCCATGATATTAGAACTTTAAATGGTAAATATCCAGTTAATGTTTTCAGGACACGGGAATTCTTGCTGCAATCACACAGTACAGTGTTTTGAAAAAACAAACTGCTTTTTTTTGGCATTCTGATGCATATTTCACTGTGTTGTTTTGAAATACATTGTTCTGTGAACTGATGCTTTTGTAATTAATATCTTTATACATGGATGATCATTGGTCCCACAATATCCCTTTGGTTCTCAGATGTAATATGTTGTATTGTTAATCGAGAAATTGTCACATATATGGAGACAGCACTGTGTGACAGTGAAGGCCTAGGGCGACATATTTTGCCTATGCTCAACACTTATGGCAGTGAGGAAGGGAGGGTTCTTTAACATGCCGACACTTACTGAGACACGGGACCTCGGGAAACCCCAAAAGACAAGGACAGCCAACCACAGAGTGGCTTGGATTCAAAACCTTGATCTCACAATCAGGAAGCAAACATTCTAAGCACTAGGCAATGGGGGCTCCCACATTTTTCTAGAATTATGTTGTTCTATGAATTGCAGCTTTTTCAACTAATATCTTTATAAATTGACAAAGATGATGATTAATCCCACAATGTCCATTGGACCCTCTGATGAAATAAGTAACTAAAAAAATGAAAGCGATATCAACAACTGCACATGTATTTCAGTTTTGTTTTATTTGTATATTATATCACATTTTTGCAATTTTCAATGATATGATTTCTTTGTGTTTTCAAACTACACAAACATTAATACATACCTGAAAATAAAAATTTATCTCAACATTAAGTATTTGAATAACCACCCCCCCCCCCCAAAAAAAAGAAAAAAAGAAGAAAGACACTTAAGACTATTTACAAACTACATGAAGCATCTTTACTCTTGAAAATCAACATAAAAATGTGTACTTTCTGCATGACATGACATGATTGGTTTTCTTTACACATATTTGTGGGACTAACAATTGTAATAAAAAAATGGTGAGTTCAGTAAGCAATTACAGGTATACATAGCATAAAGGACAAGTTCACACTCGTACTACATTTGTTCTAAATATATTAACAATTCTTAAATATAAACTAATTATCACAATTTCATGTAGTTAACTCTTCATTGCATGACAAATATGATGCATGTTAATGAAGTGAACATCATGGAATTATCTGTGCATTGACTTCATCAATAACAAAAATATATTTGAAGAATCACTGAGTAAGATATGCATTTGTAGGATGATGTGGAATGACTCAGTGCAATTAAGTTAAAGACAGAAAAACTAACTAATGGTCCCTAAAACGGTAAACCTCAATAACCTTAGTTTGAAAGCTTAGGTCCCAATTCACACTTTTTTTCATATATACATAAATTCTAATGAAAGAATATGTATTACCTCAGGAAGACTCAGGGCATCAAATTTGGCCTATGCTCAGCACTTATGACCACTGTGTTGACCACTGAGTAAAACACCGAGAAAACTGATAGCTGCGTCCTTATCAACGTTTACATTTTTTGTTCAATTTGTCATTGTAAAGTGCTCGTTTTGTATGATTTTTCATTTTACAAATTAATAATAGGTATAATTATCGTTCTATGGCCACTGAGCAATGCCAACACCTACTGTGTGGACCTCTTTTTGTACTGTCTCATGTGAAGGACAGGGGAAACCGATGGCAGGCCAGCATGGATTCCAACCCATGACCTCATGAGCAGAAGGAAGAGCATGCTAGCCACTGAGCTGCATTGGCTCCGATATACTTTTGTTTATAATTTGTAAGTAAAAGGCAGGTCTTCTCTGACTGATCACAAATCAAAATTGTCAAAATTAGGAACAATATGTTCAGTTTGACTTGTACCAGAAATAATAATACATATGCTATGTCAATGTACCAATAATGGTCTATGGATTGTTAGTTACAAACCTTTTTCTAACCATCGCTCCTATCTCTCTAACTCCACTGTTAGGGAAACAGAGTCAGAAAATATAAGAACTTTGCACAGATTTGTTACATAATTGTTCCTACTTATCATGGTCAATGGATTGTTAGTTACAAACCTTTTCCTAACCATAGCTTCTATCTCACAGCCGATTTGTTATACATGTAGTCTACCTCCACTGTTTAGGGAAATAGAGTAAAAAAACATAAGAACTTTGCACAGATTTGTTACATTTTTGTTCCTATTTATCACCGATTCTAAGACTGTTCAACAAGTTTGTTATATCTTGCTTTGTTCCAATTAAGCCAGTCTTTTCAATTCTGTTTATGACAACTTTGTACCACACAAAGAATCCAGCAAGTAAAGTAAGTGTGACAAATATAACTCCTCGTATCAGCGGAATCTCAATGGTTGCCAGGTCAACTCCCCATATGGCGTATAGGATGACAACCATGGAAACTGCCATTATGGTGTAAAAGGTGTTATCCCGGTCCGCTTTCTGTATACCCTCGTCAAGTGTCTGTAACGCTTCTTCTAAGAGATCAGTCACAAGCGGGCTTTTTCCTACTGCTTCTGGTTTTAATACTTCAGTTTTCCCTGTCAAAATAAACCAGAAATGTAGTGTGTCTTTAATTCACAAATTATGTCCCCAACTGTATACAACATCAGCAATGTATTGAAGCTGTAGCTCAAAAAAAATAACAGAGAAAATAGTGGGACAAGCCATGTTCTCCTTATGCAGCTAGTATGAAAAATTGAGTAAGTTTATCTAATATTATTTTGACAACATTTGAACAAAATCAAAATCCCAGATATTTACACAGCCCTGTCATGTGCATAAACATCTAGTAAAATATCAAAATTCTAGCGCTATAACTGTTGAAGGACACAGCCAACAGATGAACAGAGATAGAATTATTACGCCAAAAAAGAAAAAAAATTTTCAATTTGTTCACTTATCAAAAAGTACCGCTTTGCATCCTATTTATCATCAACTACAACTGACTGAGTGTAAGATTTCAAATGTATAGAACATCTGAACCAAGTTTGGGCAAGATCCATTTTGTGGTTCTTTTAAAAGTAGAAGTGAAAAGGTAACGGATGACACATGATGGAGGACGGCAGAGAAAAAGCGGTCACAATAGGTCATCATGAGCAAAGCTCAGGTGAACTAAATTTTGGCTCACTTTTCAATAAGTAGAGCTCAGCATCCTAAAAATCATCACCTACAACTGATTAAGAGTAAAATGTGGTTATTTACTACCTGTAATTTTCTATTAATGTCCCTGTCACACCTAGATCTGTTGGCCACAATATTACCAGCGTAAATGCAATGTGTGAGAAAGGTTGGAATATGTCACTATCCATTTCTCCATCGTTTCTCATACATTTGTATTGCTCAAGATACGTTGAGTTATGCAAAGGCAGGTTTGGCCGAAAACACTTTCTCTGGAGAGCATTCTGGCCTATGCCCTGGACATACGCTGACCAACACGACTAGATATAAGAGGAGCATAAGACTCTAAATAACGAAAATTAGTGGATGGCAATAACAGGGTTTTGGCCCAAAAAAAATGCCTTAACAAGGATGAACAATTTTAGCATTTTTGTAAAATTATGGAAACTTGCAAGTTTGGCCTTATGACTGCAAATTAATGAGTAAACTTACCCTCTGTTTTTAGTGTTACTATCACAGCCTCATGGTCAGAGTAGCTGACCTTGGAATCGCCATTGCTGAATTTTTCAGTAAATACTTCACAGCTATCTACCTTCCATGGTTTTCCTTAATCAAAGCAAAAAATTACATATTTATACCATTGGACTTTTGTTGTTTAACATTCAATCATTTTTCTCACTCTCATGGAGACATCACAGAATGCCAGTGAAAAGTCAAGTTCAAAACTGTGTTTGGCACTGATGGACATTTAGAAGTGGTGGATCTGACATTCAGAAGTGGTGAATCTGACATTAAGAAGTGGTGGATCTGACATTCAGAAGTGGTGGATCTTTAATGTGCCCACTCATTCTGTGATGCATGACCAAAAGACAGAAGCAACTAAGTGCCTCTAGCAAGGCTTCATCTTTCAACCTTCTGAAGACTATGGATCTACCATAGAGTCAAAATGTCTCTTAAATGTTCAATTTCAATTCTATTGGTTATATTGGACCTTTGGCTACACAATCTACTAAATTTGGGAAATTTTACTCTGAAGCTTTTTACTATATTTCTGCAAGGCTCTGTTGAATTTAGCCACCATTTGAACAACTAGCCCTGATAATCTTTTGTAGGTTATATACCAATGTTCTATGGAGGAGACACATCTTTAGGTCACACAAGGCAGGTAGTCATTCACATCAGTCAGTTCTTATGTTACGGCATGGTATTGTTGTTTAACGTCCCACTCAAGAATATTTCACTCATGTGAAGATGTCACAGTACGCTGGTGAAGGGCTACAAATTTTGCCGATGCTTGGCATTGCTGGCCTTAGAGCAGGGAGGGTTCTTTAACATGCCAACACCTACTGTGACACGGGACCTCGGTTTTTACTGTCTCATCTGCAAGAACCCTATCAGGAATCTTTCACTTAAATGGAGACCTCACCATGTACCAGTGAAGGGTGATAAATAAGGCCTATGCTTGGCACTTAAGGCAATAGAGCAGGGAGGGTTCTTTAACATGCTAACACCTACTGTGACACAGAACCGAAAGACAGACACAGCCAACTGGGATGTGGCTTGGGCTCAAACCCTGCACCTCACAATTAGAACTCCAACACGCTAACCACCAAGCCATGGAGGCCTTGCACTTAAGGTTAAATTATTCATAATCATTCTGGGTGCTACCAAACACAAGGATTAACGGATCCCCAGGTGATACAATTAAAGATTAATAACTGGTAATCCATGAGTGTTCTGAGTGATACCATACATGAGTATTGAATGATTCATCACTGATACTATACTTGAGCATTAAGTGATCAAATGATGCAATCTAAAAATATTGAATGGAGCCTCTGTGGCCGAGTGGTTAGCATGTTCGACTTCATATCGAATGGTCCGGGGTTAGAATCTGCGCAGCACCACTCTGAGGCTGACTGTCCCTGTCTTTCGAATGAAACAGTAAACACAGAGGTTCCGTGTCACAGTAAGTGTTGGCACATTAAAGAACCCTCCCTGCTCTATGGCCATAACTGCTGCACATAAGCAAAATTTGTCACCCTTCATCGGCACAAGGTGATGTCTCCACATGAGTGAAATATTCTTGAGTGGGACGTTAAACAACAGTAAAACAACAACAAGTATTGAATGGTTTGTGGTGATCTTAGTATGGAATGATCCATTTTCTTAAAATCATACGTAAAGAATGATGAATGATAGTCGCAGAATCTTAGAGAATGTACAGCGGTTATACCCTAGTCATAATTTACTACCGCATTCCGTTGTAATATGAGTTACTTCCCTTTGATCTTACCCCGGTTCACTTTGTATAGAAGATAGTCTATGCGTCTTCCCTGTGGATCCGTTTTTAGGAAGTTCCGACTACAGAAGCTGTTTTCTGGTCTTTCATTTGTATATCCTCCCTCCATGTTACCATTATTCTGTAAAAAATTACATGATTGATGAAATTAATAAAGAAATTTGTTAAAGATGGGTTAATTTTCTGTTTTAAATTTCAAAGATGAAACTGGGACTGTAGATATAGACAAGCCTAAAATTAAAAAATACAGTGCGATCTTACTATTCAGACCAATTAATTGACTGGCAATAATTGGTCTAATTAGTGAGGAGATTTGAGTACCCTACATTGTTGCAGAATTATGACAAGACTTTATATTGATGTCATGTATTGTCAAGAGGCCTCCCAGATCAGATGGTCCTTAAAGAAGTTTCTAATATACAAAATAAAAACTAAGATCATTAGATGCATTGCTCACCCTGGTTCTAAACTCTTTGTCACCAATTTTTGCATTGTTTCATTATGCTATCACTTTGACATTATGATATAATTATAGTGAGATGTTTGAGAACAAACATTGAAAACACTCACAATTTTTTTTTCTTGATGCATCATCTTAAATGACATATATAAAATGCAAATGAATAAAAAATGACAAACAAGTATCAAAAATAGTCAATCACCACTTGGCTATCTTTTCTTTTTTTCTCATAACGTCTAAATTATATACCCAAATTGTGACATTGGCAACAGAGTACAAAATGATCTGCTACATCTTATCAGAAAATCCATTAAATAAATTTTCTTTTAAAGATACCACTGTTCTTAAAGGATCATATTTCAACGGCCATTGGAGTGGGAAATGGTGAATAATTCTGCTTACACTTTGAACAAATATGTATCAACCCTTTCACCACTGCAGACTGTAATAGACTGGTCCAACACAAAAGAAAAGAGCATACTACTTTGATGCTTAGGGGTGAAAGGGTTATCAAAGATCACATACCTGCTCCACCCAACAGTCAGTCAGTTTTGCATTAGCCACTATTATTTTGTATCCAAGTTCTTTGGGTTGTAGGTTAAGGTCTCCCCCTACAATGACCAAATCACTATCACCAGATGTATGCTTGATAAACTGGCTCATTTCAAACGCTTGTGAGACCCTGTGTGACTTATACTCATCATATTCTTCTGTCTTCACATAGCCAGCATGCAACTGCAAACATAAAATGTTAATTTTCAAAATAAGAAGAAAAATCATAACAAGAGGCCCAATGGGCCACATCGCTCTCCTGAACATTTCACAAAGAAGCAGAAATTTTGGATTTACAATGTATCACTACTGAAAATTAAGGACAAAGATGAAACTCTCATTTGTTAAACTTTGGACCCTATTGTTTTTTAAAGATTTTTAAAGATATTTTCCTATAGCAACCTATGATAAACATTGGGCCCCTAATGTGGAACCATCTTGACCCTGGGGGCCACCATTTGAACAAACTTGAATCTACACTATAAAAGTATGCTCCCATATTAATTTGATAAATTGTACATTTGCTGTTCTTGAGAAGAAGATTTTTAAAGATATTTTCCTATTTAAATCTATGATAAACATTGGGCCCCTAATGTGGCCCCATCTTGACCCTGGGGGCCACCATTTGAAAAAAAAACTTGAATCTACACTATACAATGATGCTCCCATATCAATTTGTATAATTGTACACTTGCTGTTCTTGAGAAGAAGATTTTTAAAGATATTTCCCTATATAAACCTATGTTAAACTTTGGGCCCTTATTGTGGCCCCATCTTGACCCTGGGGCCACCACTTGAACAAACTTGAATCTACACTATATAATGATGCTCCCATATCAATTTGGTTCGGTTCAGGTGAGCTAAAAAGGACTACAGAAAAGGAATTGGGGATTGAAGAATTATCTAAACACCATGTCCAAACCATGTAGACGGACAGATGACCAGTATATAAAGATTAATTGTTTAGATTCCTTGAATGATTAGTATTTTTGCCTCTAAACACAGGTGTACCTTACACAAAGGTGACATTCAAGGCCAGTTTGACTTAAAAGAGTATGATGCACTGGTGTAGATACTGTATTTTCTCTAATTAAGACTACGCTCTTATTAAGGTCCTATCCCCTCTGAAATTATACTGTTCTCTTTAAATGAAGGTTTCCATTGAAATATATACAGTGGAGTTGGTCTTTAACAAAGTCAAAGGGGATTGGGGGGCCTCCGTGGCCGAGTGGTTAGCGTGTTTGACTTCGAGCCGAGGGGTCCGGGGTTCGATTCCCGCAGCGCCACTTCGCGGTTGGCCGTCCCTGTCTTTCGGATGAGACAGTAAAAACCGAGGTCCCGTGTCACAGTAGGCGTCGGCACATTAAAGAACCCTCCCTGCTCTACAGCCAGCAGTGCTGAGCACAGGCAAAATTTGTCGCCCTTCACTGGCACGCGGTGATGTCTCCATATGAGTGAAATATTCTTGAGTGGGACGTTAAACAACAACGCAACAACAATCAAAGGGGATTGACTTTTGACTTTGTTATAGGCATCCTTCATTTTAAGCATCAGAACTTACTACATGTATAGATAAATAGTAATTCTTTTGGGGGATTTTGTTTGTTACAGCACTGAATTTGCTTTAAGCTGATTCGTTATAGACCGACGCTACTGTATACATACATGTACAATGGTAGACTGACAACTAAATTAGTAATTGAGTAAAACTCTAATAAAAGTGAGTTTTACAGAAGCTATACAGAAAGTGAGCTATACAGAAAAAATCTTTCTGCACGATTTAAAATGCCTCTTAATTTGAAATACTGCAAACAAGGAGCCTTCATTAGATGAATTGAGGAACATCATGTAGTTAAAATCCAGAAATCCTCTCATCTCATGTGAAAGATGACAAATTGATTCTTACGTGAGTATTGTACAGGTGAATAGTGAGATCCCCCAACTTCATCCTACACATCCCCACTCCTTTTCCTCCAAACCAGTCTGCATGGTGAATTTTGTGGGCATATCCATTCAACGGAAACAAGTGATACATCGTTTCTTGTATTGGAATTTTGGAAAACACGCACACGCCACTGCCGATTGTTCCGCTTTAAATATGAAATACAGAATGAGAGAGATGAGTACATGTATATATGTAATATAGTACAAACATATACATTTGTTTCTTGGCTATGTTGCTGTTTAACCCTTTCACCACTGCAGACCCAAATAGACTGGTCCAACACAATAGAAAAGAGCATACTACTTTGATACTTAGGGGTGAAAGGGTTAATGCTCCATTCAAGATTTTCTTCCTTGTATGGAGACTTCACTGAGTGTTGGTGAAGGGTGACAAATGTTGCCTATGCTCGGCATTTATGAAGCAAGAGGCCCAATGGGCCTATAACGCTCACCTGAGTAATACCAGCATAAACATTAAAGACATTAGCTGAAAAGTCACAAATGCATTCAGTTTTTTCATTCTATGCAGCCCTTCTAAAAAAGAAGTTACTCAAAGGAGGGAACCCTT
>JACSZP010003185.1:0-17530 GCA_016161895.1 Pinna nobilis | reverse complement strand
ATATATAGATAGATAGGTATTTTAGGGAACCATACAGTTAGTTCATAAGCAATCTTTCCTTCAATTAAGTGGGTGAATAAGACAGGTTGGACGGTATAAAATACACAAAAAATTTTAATATACATGTATTTGGTAGCGATTTATTATCACTTAAACAAACAAATCTATTTCGCATGTGTCATCACCAAAAAGAGTTGCACACGGTGCACGTAGCAGGTAGGCCTCGTATCAACCAAAGTATCCAATGATAAATAACAATACAGAATGCAGAAGAATTTATCAATATCCTGTCTACATTTTGTTTTATCTCTGACGATGATTCATGATATGTGATAATCACTTCTGTCACCGCCGACTGCTGTAGGATCGCCAGATTTCTACATATTTGTGAAGAGTGATTCATATTGAAACAAGAAGATAACTCTTTCCGGATACAAGCCCCCACTCCGTTTGGAGTTTTCAATTCTATTTTATATTGAGACTTTATGCGTTCTATGGGACTAGGAGTTTCAAATATTCTTTGGTACTTCTTCATATGTTCCATAATTACAGAAGCAAGTTTTTATCTTGGTGTGTTGTAGTCATATTGTTTTTTTTTTCTTTAACCATACAGAAACTATGCACCAGTTTGTGACGGACAAAGTGTCAAATACTATTCGAAACAGTCTCACAAAAAATATCCATAAAATAGATCAATTATACAAACAGTTATTTTCTAAACTAGCCACATTTATGAGAACTTGGGTTTTCGTATTTCTTTTCATACTTCTTTTTTTCACATGTATATGAGAATCAATGCTCATTCGAAAACTCAGTCAAACAAAAACATTAACATAATGGAAAGCATTTATGTACCACGTGATCATTTAAACGTTTCTGCGGGACTAGGATCTCCAATGGTGATGGAACGTAGCTCTTCGTATCTTCCCGATAAAATGACGTTAGTGCGGGATAGCGTCCTCCCACACAAACGCTACCGGGTACCACGTGGTACATAAATGTTTTCCATTGAAATAAAATTTAAATTGTCATACCGGCAGATTACATCATGTGCGTCATGTCCGGTAATCACATGGCGTATTTCTAATTCCGTTCCAAACGTTGTGTTGACTTTCATCGTTGTAATGCTATCGGCAGGTATCGTCATGACGTGGACAAACGGGCACTTGAAATATAGGGAGAAAGAAGAAACAGCTGTAAATATGTAGATGTACATATGTTATCGAATAAACTGTAGCATCAAATGACATATGGGGAACACCATAACTCAGTGGTTATTGTGTTTGCCCTCTGACTGTTCGACCGAGTTCGTGGGTTCTAAGCCACGCCAGGGTCCGGTCGGTATTCTGTCCTTCGGATGAGATAGTAAAAGTTGAAGTCTCGTATCACAGAAGGTGTCGACCCCTTAAAGAATCCTCAATACTCATTGACCATAAGTGCCGAACTTTTGTCGCACTCCCTGGCATCGTTGACGTCTCGATATAAGTGGAAGGTTCTTGAATAGGACATTAAGTAGCTAGCATACAATAAAAGATATGACACGCTTCGATTGCTGCTCGCTATAACCCTAAGTCGTTAAATTGATGGCAACCGTTCTCTTGCCAAACAATAGGTGACGGAAGCGCCAAGCTTAGACAAACGATTTGAAGCCCATTACTGACAATCGGTAAAATCAAAATATGTTCGAAAGATTCCCAAAGGGTACTTCAAATATTAGTCAGACAAAGCAAACTAAAGAATGGAAATTTCAACTAAATTATAGAGGAAGAGACAAGAAATGTTGAAAGATTAAAGTTACCAAAGAAGCAGGAAATCTGCAAAAGTATAAAAATGCATGGAATTTAATTTGAAATTTACGTATCATGATACTTCTACATAACAGTTACTTACGTTTAGACAGGTTTGTAGGTATTTATGCTTGATTTATGGTAATATGTATAGAGATATGTATACATGACCCCGAGGAAATTCATTAGCAGGTGTGCATAACATTTTCCCTGTGCGCATAGATACTTTCACGGCAATATTATGGAAACATGTCACGACACCACCTGATTTCAATACGAATTTGACAAATTTCTCTAAAATAAACAATGGAAAAAGTCCAAAATTCTGTGTTTTCATTACCATCGAATTGAATAGCTTTGAAAAGCATATACAAATTAATGTCAATGTTTATCTAAATGTAAAATAAAACATTTTTGTAACAGAAAATTATTGTGTAAATCGTATTCAGATGAATTTTGTAACTGAAATGTTTTTACAGCTGCATTTATATGACTGAAGAAAAGAACTTTAAACATTCATATTTCCGTGGGTTGTTAATATTGCGATATTTTTATAAACAAATTACGCGAAAGGGTAGTATACATGCTGTCACTATCACCAAATATCGACCTACATCAAATAAAAGCATAAAACTGTTGGACATGGATGACGACGATGATTTTGTTTTGCTTTTCACACAATACTTTTTAATGTGTATTTTATGTATATTACCCTAGACATTGATTTTAATTTCCACATCTACTGTAATGTTCGCTAGAGTAAGACTTTTCTTTTTACCTTCCAGCATTCGTTGTTCAATGAGAATACGTGCACAGGAAAATGCAAAGTTGTGTTGATGGTTAGCCAGGCTTCGTCTATTCTCAGAGTCGGCTTCATTTTGACGTTTTCTGGATCGCTGTTATACGCTGTGGCGTAATCCATGAATGTATTCGCAGTAGCATCTGGGATCGTCAGTACTGTAGATGAAAAATTGTGACAGATTATCGAAAGAAATACAACACTTAGACCCTATCTTAAAAACTTGAGATATTTATGATAGGAATGCACGGTGTACGGAGGCTGTAGTATTCATGTTATCATGATTGTAGTAAAAGTATTAACGGGTTACCATTCCTTAAGTGATATACATTTGTAATTCAAATTGACAGGAAATGATATTTGAGGTTATAGTATTTAGGAGTTATCATGTCTTTGAGATAACAACATTACTGAGGTATCATATTTGCGGCAGTAGCACTTATGAGTTATCATACTTGAAGTTAAAGTATTCAAGAGATATAGTTTTTAAGTGATAATTTTCACATGATATTGTATTCTAAGTAAAGATATTCAATAAAAACAATATGTTAGGTAAAAGTTTTCAGGAGTTATGTTTGAGGTGAAGTATTCTGGAGTTATCACATTTGTGGTCAAATTCGCGAGTCATCATGTATAAGGTTATAGTTTACCGAGTTGTCAAGTTTTGGATAATAGTGGCCACGTGCTTTTATGTATGGGGTAATACTTTTCACGAGGTGTTTGCAGTAATAGAATTTTAATGTAAGTAGCCTAATGGTTAGAGTATTATGCTTTAAACTATTCAGCCTCTCACCTCACTAAGATTCCAGCCTCGCTGGAGCCTTAGTTGATTATGCGAGAAAGCCAGTTTACATGCGGATGGCCGGTGGTCTCTTCCCGAGCACATTTGAAGCCGGGTTCTCCCCTTCACCTAATAAAGGTGACCGCCAACATATGACTGAGAGATTGTCTAGTGTAACGTACAGCAAAACAGAAACCAGAACAAAAGAAAAATCATTTGAGATAACAATTACCACTTGTAAATATGTTTAGCGGTAATAATGTCAACGATTATTCTTTTTCAGTCTAGATTATAGATATAGCAACATATGCAATTACGTATTCTTTGATTTAGACTTTCATTAATTTAATGAAACTGTGGAGCCTCGATTACTGAATAAATTAACATATTTAATATGTTGTTGTACAGGTAAAAACTGCCTATTTCATACAGGTATAACTCGTCAATTTACCTATGACATATATATGTAATTCTTAAACGTTATAGAGATTATCAACATTCCTAGTCTGTTATTCTTTAATCTAAACAAGTCTTTGTTGGAGTAAATTATAGGCCTATGCTTAGCACCTGTGGCGTGGTTATAATGGAAGATCAAGTGAGAAAGGACAAACGAAGACATAATGGGTGGACGTTTTTTAAGTGTAACTGTGTTTGTATGTCTTAAAAGTAAAATATGCATACACGTAGGTCAGAACATACTTAAGAATGGACAAAATGATAAGATAATTCCTTAAGATGAGTGTACGATAAAGAAATTCTACATGTATAAGAGACTGTTAGCTGTCGGTTGAAGCTCAGTTGAATTTTAGACTGCAGATTTTTACACAATTGGTGAAATTTTCGGACCCAAAATTTAGTGAATGAAAATTTTTCTCAAGTGTTTTAGGACTGTATAGAATGACACACAGTATAAAGACAATTGTCTAATTAATTTTGCTCTACATATGATCATACAGTGGAACTATAATCATGCATGACGTCACATAATTTGTATTTGAATGATATGACGTCAATTTCAGTGACATCAATGTATATGTAGTAGAAATAGGGATACCGTCGTGCCTCGACTTTTGTTCGTGAGGTCACGGGTTCGAATTCGCGCCGTCCTACAGTTTGCTGTAACTGTCCTTCAGATGAGACAGTGAAAAACCCGAGTCCCGTGTTACAGTAGGTGTTGGCACATTAAATAACCCTCAATGGCTATAAGCGCCCAGCTTCATAAGTGGGTCGTTAAACAATTATACAACTAAACAAACCAAATAGAAATAGGTGTTACAATTGTCTCGTTAAGACATCAACGTTCCTATCTGGTCGGTATATAAGATAGAATTGCTTGATGGTTAAGCACTCAACCGTTGAAATGAAAATGAGGTCCCGTGTCATACTTGATGCTGATAATAAAATATCGCAAATAAAATATTGTTTTAAAAAGTCGGATAACAAAACATGCACACGAACATCAATCAATTTCAATGATACGAGTGATAGAAAATACATCGTACGTAGTAGCAGTGGTACATTTCATTCATTTCAATTATATTCAGAAATTACCATGCAGATGTATTCTTTTATTTCATTTTGCATGGTTGACTGAATTCGAGATCGGCTAGACCAAGAAATTATTTTCTTTTGTTTGCATATTCACCTGGTTTATTTGCACAAAGTTATTTAACTAATTTTCTGTTTAATTACCCACCTATTCACTATGTCATAAATTAGCGCTTCGCTGTAATGACAGTCGGTATTTTCTGCGTGAAAATGTGTATTTCTTGAGGCACTAAGGTTTCAAACAACCGTTAAAAGGTGGCAGCAGCAACTATACCCAGCTTTGCGCGATTAGAAAAATATGATGAGGAAACGGTACAAAATTGACAAAATCGTGAAGAATTTTTTCGTTCTTTATCTAGTTTTTCGTCGTCCTTTCTACACATTGAAATGTTCCTAATAGAATGATAAAACTGCATATGTTTTTCGTGATGACTTCTCTTTTGAAGAAGTGATTCTTTCCTGCAATTCAAAAATTTGTTTTCATTTAATTTAGCCGTAAAGGAGATTAGAAGGGGATAATAACCTCGTTTCAGCATATTTGCTTCAACAAATGGTTAAATATTCAAATTAAAACTGAAATTGATCTGTTATTCTGTCAGTTGAATGAAACAGCAAGAACCTGAGAAATCTAATGATGAGGAAAGACTAATTGCATGAACGACCCCTCACTACATAGAACAATTTGAATCAATCATTATGTCGACAGTTTTGAGAATTCATGTTAAAATTCCGTAGACACCACGAACACAAACACGAAACACAACTTTGAATCGTGTTCTTTGGCATGGGCCAGAATTGTACTCAAGTGATGTGATAAAACTGTTGTAATAGCTAATACAGATATCAGTAGATAGTGTTTATGTTCTGTAAATATAAGGGAATGGTGTTTGTGTACTTCAAGTTCAAACAACGTTTGTTTATATACTTGAAACTGAAAGTTGAGATAAGACAGCATCGTAGCACCGAGTATCTGGCGACTGTTGACAAATATGAAGCTAAAACGGCCGCTACATATATTTATTCAATAATGAAAATTCAAATTTAAATAATAAACCACTGGTTGGTCATGCTATGATGACCGCGTCTTTTCGCAAAAAATTACCGGTACACAAACTTTTTTGTTTTGCTATGTTTTAACTATTTGAAAGACCTAAGTATATTTTGTACATAGTCTTACCTGATATAAAAACCAGTACAGCTAACATCCCCAAATGCACGTCCATTGTTTCTTAAGCCGTACTTTCCCTGTAATTCAAAATTCACCTATCCTCACTGTCATTTTAGTAGAATTCGGATTGTATCTTTCGGTTGTTCCGAATGATTTATTATTGCAAACTTGCATTGCGAGGCAACGCCAAAATGAATGAGGCTCTACCAGGTGAAGCGAACGGCCGTCACAGGTAAATACAAGTCAAGATGTAAACAAATAAAAATGCTACTTATGTTGAATAAATGGATTCTATTTTAGTAACTTCGTAACTTTTCACGATGTCACATAGTAGGTTAACAGTCTTTTACGGCAGATGTCTGATCTTTTACAAAGAAGGGAACAGATAGAACAGATAATATCACCAGACAAATCAAATCGGGCTGTTTTTTATTGTGTTCATGATGCTGACGGGAGACTTTGAGTTTTCCACGCAGACAGAAAGAGGTGAAATTCGTAAACAAAGTAAATCCGTTTTATGAGACATTCTTAGTATTTGTACACATGTCAATAAGAGCCTCAAAAAGGAGCGGGATGTCCTTAGAAACAAAAGAACTTAAAGATGGTTGTCTGTTGGTTTGATGTCATACAGTTTATCTTCCCTGCAGAGCAGAATAATTCTGTTCGGGTTCAATGTACTTTAACTATACATACCTTTTCTGAAAAATGTTTTTGCTTTGTTTGGCAAAATTGCATAAGTAATTAACAGAAAAGTTGAATACAACAAAAAAGTTAACAGAACTTCCATTAACATTTGATGAAGCAGATCTTTATCACCCTTTGTCTGTGAGGTGACAATGAAAATAGCGAAGTCGATCGTAGCTGTGTGATAGAGTGCTCCACTTCATTCAGAAAGGTTGAGAGTCCGAGTCCCGCTGAAGTCACCTCTTGATTTTCTTTAAATGAATTAAAGATTTACTCTGACATAGGCTTCTTACTAAACTGTGATATGTCTGTGGACTGTTACACTGAACATTATATTGAAATGATAAAAGTTTAGCATCTTAATGGTAAATTGAATTATAAAATAAAACCGTCGTTGAAAGAAAATTATTTCACGAATATGTAAAGGCAAAGATTACGAATTCCCGAATTGTTTTCTTATTGAAAATCTTCTCATATATCATGTGTTTATGGAAATATTATAATATATGTCTTAGACAGTATTTACATACATTAAAGTCATATTTATCAGTCACAGAATTGCAATAGAAATTAGCCCTTTGTGACATCTCATATAAAACGTCATTTTTTTTTCTTGAAAATACTTTCGGTTACTCAGATAAAGTGTTTTATTATTTAACGTTTCTCTTGTTTAAAACGGTTCAAAACTCAGACAAATAATATATAAAGCGCTTAAACCTTGGAGTGAATGCAATGCTGACAACTGATTTAAACAAACTCTAAAACTTAATGCAAGAGTCTTATTGGGTACCCGTTAATCATGTCATCTTTTCGCTATTTCTACATTTTAACCTCAGAAAGGTTCAAATTTTAAGGTCCCGCCTAAACTTTGATGAATGCACAATATGTATCTTTCATAAAGATTCATCATCCGTACTGAACATGTTAGCGCACTCATATTTTAGTATCCTGGTGAGATGCAGACTTTGCACAATCATGCCAGGATATTTCTTAATAACAGTAACACAATTGCCTGATATATACTATAGCTTTCCAGTGTGTCAATTCACAGCTGTATGTGATAACAATTTATTATTAAATTTTTAACCATTAATTCCATTGTTACTTTATTGAGACATACCGTCTTGTGATAATAATGTTACTCTATTCACTATGCTGATGACATCAATCTGTACTAAAATATCATTAAAGTCGTCTAAACAAATTGTAAAAATATTTGGGCTATACTTGATTAAGTGCTAAATGGGTTAATAAAAGAATACCGCTAAATAAGGAGTATGACTGACCATAGATATATGTGCCCATAAATTGCCTATCAAGAGTTGTAAAAACGCGGAAGTAGAAGATACTACGAAGGCATTCCATATTCAAAAATCTACGACAAAAAACACCATGACCATAACAAGAAGACAACACGTCAAAATCAGCAATCCAGATACGCGTGTAACACATAAAACTAAAGATAAGGTAACATAAACCCCCTAAAAACTTGGTGTGAGTCCAGATGCTCCAGAAGGGTGAGTAACTTTTGCTCCACTCGTGGCACCCGTTTTATCACCTGTTTCACATCCGGGAATGAGTATCAACAGGTGATGGTAGTAAACAAGAAAAGGGCGGGATTAGGTGTACGACAAGAGGAACATATCTCTCATCATCTAATTTTCCGATGTGTCATAATGATCAACCTGGTCATGGTGGCTACCATAAAACTGAAGGAGTGATGATTTCAATTTAACCATTTGATTCCCTTGTTTAAGTAGCTTCTTTGTCTGCAGAACCTTCTATTGCGGAAATCCTGATAGGTAATACATGCTCTCGAATATCGTTATAACTTAGAATTCAGAATGACTAAGGCAAAATTTAATCCATTTTGATATACAAACGGCTCTTGGGTCCTGGATAAAATTTTTTTTTAACTAGATGAGATTTTGAATATACATGTATATTACAAGCGTAAGCTACAATAAATCTTCGTCTAAAAACCACTTCACTTAGGAGACTACCTAAATTCAGTCGCCCTATGCTTATTTTATCCCAACTACATTTAGGAAATCACCCCAAGAATCAGACTAATTTAGACGTAGTCTCTGGGCTAGTCTTAATAGCATGGGGCCAATGTTTATGAAGTGTTGGAATATTTAAATTACAGCCATCAGATAGCGATAGTTTTGTATGATCTTTGGATCAACGTAATCTACTGGTCCTGAAGTAGTTACCGAACGGCAAAGAATAGAGGTACAACCAATGATATTTTGTGATTTATTTTCTGTCTGTCGTCTAGTTTGACAATTGATTTACAACAGACAAAAAGAATAAATCACAAAATATCATTATTTGTACCTCTATTCTTAACCGTTCGGTAACTACTTCAGGACCAGTACAGTTTAAAGTTTATCAAATGTTAAAATATGAATGAAAATTGTCAACGCTGTATTTTCCCATGTTACTTTTCAGATCTTCAAAATAAAAAATGGCGGAAAATTATATATATGAGGTATATCATTGTTTATTCTATCAACATTATCTACATACATTATATAAAATTATACTGCAAGTACACGTGTATTCTGTATATACTTATCTCAGATTATCAGAGAGAGGTATTTCTGTTTATTCTATTGACATTGTCTAATCGCATTACATATAAGCTCCACAAGTATCTCATATATAATTATTTTAGATTTTGGTCGACAAAGAAGATCGTTTTGTTTTTTAAGTGAAGTGACTGAGAAATAACTACTAAACTACTTTACAACATTTTTGTCCCATGTGATTGTCTTTGTCAATTATCGTACATACATTGTATCTAAACACACATAATATGATATCATGTGTCTGTAGCAATGTAACTCTTCCTTTCAATGCGCCGAAATATGCATAGGCATTTCACAATGTCCGTGTTCGCCCAACACTTTATTTTGTATTCCTTATAGGAATTATGAGATCGATCTTTGTTGGTTTCTTTTACCCTTTCATCAACAGCCAAGATTCGACTTCATCTGGAATACCGTTTTTGCTTTTGATTAAACATTTTTGAGAAAGTCACTCCAAGCAAATTGTCAAGATAAACGAATTTTTTA
The DNA here is from genome assembly GCA_016161895.1 of Pinna nobilis. Taxonomy (NCBI): domain Eukaryota; kingdom Metazoa; phylum Mollusca; class Bivalvia; order Pterioida; family Pinnidae; genus Pinna; species Pinna nobilis. Next base: position 7,683 of record JACSZP010003185.1, on the reverse strand, counting down.
GCATCCATATTACTGAAACGTGCATATAATGACCAATGCAATTTTGAACATTTTGTTCCCTGGAAATCTCGTCCGGAAGGTGAAGCATCCAGATTATTGGCGTCCGGATTAATGAGGGTCGACTGTTTTGTCAATTGTTAAACAGGCCGCAATATCCTAAAGGCTGGAAATGATTTCCATTTAGGCTAACGTTTAGAGGCAATGGACACGTAGGCAGGATCCCCTATTCCATTTAGGCTAACGTTTAGAGGCAATGAACACGTAGGCAGGATCCCCAGATTCCATTTAGGCTAACGTTTAGAGGAAATGAACACGTAGGCAGGATCCCCCTATTCCATTTAGGCTAACGTTTAGAGGCAATGAACACGTAGGCAGGATCCCCCTACTTTGAGAAGTCTTAAAGAAGATAAGCGACATGCAAATAATGGTTACCAAGTTTTGAACACTTTCACAAAGTACTGGTACATGTCCAGCATAACTAATAAAATCACAGGTTTATATAGTTTTATACATTCTATCTTGATTGTAACAACATTTGATCATTAAAGCTTATTCAAGAAGTTCATGAAAATTTCAATGGCGGTTGAGCCAACTTATGACAGTATCCATATTCTTCTCTGCCCATCGGACATTGGTTTGCACATTCTCAATGGCTTGTTGATATGAAGTTGTAGTGCCTCTACCCAAGTCTATATGTTGTTTACCAAAATTCTTTATCTGCAAAATAAAAATTTGGTTTTTGTTCTCAATCTATTGACACTAATATCCCGTCAAAGAGTATCATCATGGTTTCTTCTTTTTTTTCTTATGAATTTTTATAATCAAATTTTTTTATGCTTTCTATATTTTATGTATTTGACACACTTGACCAATTCTGACCAATTTTATCTTATCTCCCTGTATATAAATTACAATGTGTATTGTATAAATATTCCACAGAGTATTATCGCATGTTTATTGTCAGTCTTGAACAGTAGACTTGTACTTTAATGCAGACCTGGGCTGAGCACCATAAAACTTAAGAATTTACTTAAATCTGAGAATTTTCTTCACTCCAGCTTCTCCACCAAGCAGAATTCAAGATTACCTTGAGGTGAGTAAATTCTCATGAGATTTAAGAAAATTCTTTAGTTTAATGGTGTCATCCCCTGAGCTCTTAATAACCTTTTGAACGTGAAACTAAGAATTCCATACTCTGACTTGTTCATTCAGTTAAAACCCATCATATGAAAAGTACTCTAAAAGTACAACTGAAGCCTTCAAATGTATATTAAGCGAACATCAGACACACTTGCAAAACTGTATACTGTGAATTGTATACTTTGACACATAAACCTGCATATTATATAAATCTGACATATTTGATGTCTATAAAGTACAATGTGTATATAGGCCTAATGTATACATCTGACACACTTTACTGAAATACTGTATGCACCTAGTACATTTTACTCATCTACTGTACATTGCATAGATCTGACCCCTATTATCTGTTTATTGTGCATTGCATAGATCTGACCCCTTTCACCTGTTAATTGTGAATTGCATACATCTGACCCCTTTCACCTGTTAATTGTGCATTGCATATATCTGACCCCTTTCATCGGTTTATTGTGCATTGCATAGATCTGACCCCTTTCATCTGTATATTGTACATTACATAGATCTGACCCCTTTCACCTGTTTATTGTGCATTGCATAGATCTGACCCCTTTCATCGGTTTATTGTGCATTGCATATATCTGACCCCTTTTATCTGTTTATAGTGCATTGCATAGATCTGACCCCATTCACCTGTTTATTGTGCATTGCATATATCTGACCCCTTTCATGTTTATTGTGCATTGCATAGATCTTACCCCTTTCATGTTTATTGTGCATTGCATAGATCTGACCCCTTTCATCTGTTTATTGTACATTGCATATATCTGACCCCTTTCACCTGTTTATGTGCATTGTATAAATCTGACCCCTTTCATCTGTTTATTGTGCATTGCATAGATCTGACCCCTTTCACCTGTTTATTGTGCATTGCATAGATCTGACCCCTTTCATCTGTTTATTGTGCATTGCATATATCTGACCCCTTTCATCTGTTTATTGTGCATTGCATACATCTGACCCCTTTCACCTGTTTATTGTGCATTGCATATATCTGACCCCTTTCATGTTTATTGTGCATTGCATAGATCTGACCCCTTTCATCTGTTTTTGGTGCATTGCATATATCTGACCCCTTTCACCTGTTTATTGTGCATTGCATAGATCTGACCCCTTTCATCTGTTTATTGTGCATTGCATACATCTGACCCCTTTCACCTGTTTATTGTGCATTGCATATATCTGACCCCTTTCATCTGTTTATTGTGCATTGCATAGATCTGACCCCTTTCATCTTTTTATTGTACATTGCATAGATCTGACCCCTTTCATCTTTTTACTGTATGTTGTTTACATCTGATACCTTTTCTCTTAAAGCAATCTTGTACTGGTTTACTTCATTGGAGAAAACTTTTAATGTGTTTTAAATACACCTTACATACTTTTGCTACATATTGTGTATTATATGCATTTGACAAACATCACCTATTATAACTAAACTTACTTATTGTAACTGATATTTTGTATTATACACATCTTTTATACTTTGGTTGCGTACTGTATATTCTATTATACATTGGACACACATTCCTGTTGTAAATATATACTAACCTGCTGTAACTGATACTGCGTATTGTATACATCTGACAAGCTTTTAAGGACCGCTCCCATATACCATTGCCCTTCACTGTAACTGTAAATAAAATGAGCAATACTTCACTATGATAGAGTTCACCTAGAAAGTGTGATAAAATATAAACGTCCCTATGGCTATCTATAAAATGGACGCAGCTTGATGATTCAAGTTGTATTCTTAGTGATCTTTAAGTCAGCCTCAGTTGAAACTTATTTTGATTTAAAACTGTCGAGGTGAATCACCTATAAATTAAAGGTAACAGGCAAATACCTGAGGCAGGGGAAAGGTAACAAAAGTTTATCTGAAATTGATGACAGGTAAAACTCAACCATACATTTAGTTAATAAACTACACCTTAACTGCCATGACAAAAAAGAAAGAAAAAAAATAAATTGAATATATTAAGATAACATAAAAAGCTGGTAGAGAATGAAAGGCTATTTTGAATTAAAATAATCTTCAGACACTTCATACTATGTATCAAAGGGACACAACTCTTACAGAATCTTTATCAACTCAATTCTCCCATCATGTCCATATCACACTTACAATGGTTCCTCCCTACTCAATTTACCTTGCAAAAGAATCACTACTGATACTGATGGGGTTTGCAGATTACAAATGAGAGATGTCAGATGACAGCAAAGCTGGTTTTAGGACATAGAAATTTATGGTTGAAATTTTCTAAGAGTAGGTCAAGGCCATTTGGTCAATGACCATGACCCTATATGAATATGAAAGCTCTGATAATGAAGAATCCATGTCTTAGATACATGTATCTAATATTTCCCCAGTTCAAAAGATGAAGCTCAGGATAAATTGTATTTACAGATCCTGCAACTGCTGCCATCCCTTAGGGTATGGCATTATAACTCTTCAGACTTTCATCCTTGACCTTAGACAAGGGAGATTGCATACTAAGATAGACATGCAGACAGCATGGACAGAAAAATGGAAATTAATGAATGGAATAAGAAACAACTATTTGCTACCCAAAATTTTTTCAAGAAGCATAATAATCAGTCAGGTTCATCTCCACTTCACTTACTCTTGAACAATATATTCCCAGTTTTCTTGCAGGAAGTCCCATGTTATCGGCCGCCCTATGGTGTTACTGGCAACACTGGACAAAACTTGATTTCCATCTTGTTTGGGAATTTCAGTTGGAGTTATGGCATATACCAGGAATCTGTAAAACATAGTTACAAATTTCTTTGGTTTTAGTAAAGTTGATTTGGTTATAACAAAGTCAAAAGGAACTGACTTTTGACTTCGTTATTGGAAGTCAAAGGTCCATGAAAATTTCAGGATTTATGTTATTTTCTTAGTATTTTGGATGACTTTAATTTATTTTTTGGGAGCTTGCTTTTTCTTAGAGCAATAATATAGATGACTGGATTAGGTGAGCATGTTATCAAAAATTGAAAGGTAAATGAATAAATGAATGCATAATATGTATGCATTAATTTTCATTATCATAAAATATTTTGGCAATACAAAGTCGTAAAATACACAACTACTGTTAAATCAAAATTGGCACCAAAACTGCATCTAAAACCTTTGTAAGTTGAATGCTTTGAGCAAATGGAAAATACACTTATATGGTCAACAAAGAATGACTTGAGAATATCATACCTTTGCAGTAACCATGGTACTTTAGTACATGACAATGCTGATAGTATCTGTGCTCTCTCTGTTGCTATTGACGACGTCTTATACTGATGATATGCAAAGTCCCACTCGGCCGCGCCTCCCTCTCTGATTGCTGTACAGTAAACTGTGCCCTTCACTCCCGGAAATATTCTGTTGAAAAAAATGTAAAGTGAAAATGTTAACTGGAATATGACTTAAAGGGAGGATCACAAGAATTCAGTAGGCATAGATGATGAAAGAAAGAATTGACATTATTTAGAGCAGTCCTTACAGGCGGAAATACCCCTATGACCATTTTTTCTCAACAGATCCTGCTTATCAGAACCTCTTAACAAATCAAATATTGCTAGGTTTAAGGTCACTTAAGGTAAATTGTCCTGGTATCAAACTGCACTATGCCCCTACTAAATATGGTGTGGATATGTAGGAGATATGAAAGCTCTATCTTTTACGCTGCAAGAGAGATCTGCTTTCAGAGCCTGTTAACTGGATGGACAGATGGACTGAGTGATTCCTATACATGCTTCAAAGTCTTTGTTTACAAGGTGGGGGAAGGAATACTAGTAGATAACAAAACTCCAAGCACAAATGGAGATAATTCTTAACCAGAGACTCTAACAAGCCTGAATTGCTCACATGTCATACCTAATAGACCAGCTGAGATTGTTAAGCTTCCCATTTGATCTTTACAGTATATGTACATAATATGTTGATGCCTTCTGAGATATGTCTCAGGCTTTAATCTTTGACATCCAAGGGTTCTTTAAATGTCAAGCACTAAATATGAAAACACAATTACTATCTATATCATAAACTGGGTTTGTCCTGACAAAGATCTACAGCATGAGAAATCAGAGAAAGTATAATTTGTCAATCTTGCTCAATGAAACTCATTGATGTATGCTTTTTAGTGATGGACCTTACATATTTTGTAACAGGTCATTATTAAGTAAGGAATGGGAACGAAATGGAATGAAATCTAATTGTAAGACCCAGTCTAAACAATTTTTTTTTCAAATGTCAATCACTTAAGGTGAATGAACTATTCATGTATTACCTATTTACACATACAGTTGAATCTTGAAAACTCGAACGTCATTCTCTCTCAATCTCTCAAGTTCTCAATCTCTCGAAGTTAAGCTACAGTCCCGATTTTTTTCACTTAATAAATTAACGAAATTAACTCTAGGTCTTTAAAATGTTGAAGTCGAAATTTTTGATCTCTCAAATAAATCTCACAGTCCAAAGCTTAAAATACCTGTAAAATATCATCTCACTCTTTTGAAATGCCAATTTTCAGCAGATTGAAATGCCAATTTTCAGCAGACATTTTGATTACCGGCTGTTTATTTAGCAATCAAGAGGACGACAATGTTAAATTATTTAAAAATATTTACCAAATGGATGCGTATTAAGAATAGTGTACGGAAAAGAGAGTGAATAAGAGGGTTTGTGTTGGCGGAATAGCATTCAGCTCGTATATTTGAAAACTCAAAGTCTCGAAAACTTGAAGTTTATCAGCGGTCCCGAGCACTTTGAGTTTTCGAGATTCAACTGTATTTGATTTTTCACTTATTACCAGTATTCAATGCTGGTTACCATGGCACAATAGTTGGAGTTTTTGTCTTCTGATTATGAGGTTTAGGGTTTGAATCCACTCCACACTTCCATTGGCTTTCCTTTTCCTTCCGATGAGACAATTCAAACCAAGGTTCTGTCTCACAGAGGGTGTTGGCACCTTAAAGAATCCTCTTTGCTCAATGTTCATTGGTGCAGAGCATCGGAATTGGTACCATCTCCAAATAAGTGAAAGATTCCTTGAGTGGGACTTTTAACAACAATTCAATACAATACAATCATTCAAAGTATGAGAAAGCTAAGACAGATTATGTAATTCTTGCTCAGTGATAATTCTTTTCTTAATTGATATGACTCATCTTTGGCCTAAAAAGGTGACCTGGTCAGCTGCAATACACACCTGTTTACACTTGGACTCTCCATCCACTGTTTAAACATATTCTTGGCTGCAGCTATACACTCAGGAATGTCATATGCACATGCTGTCTCTGCAACAGCTGACCGTATATACCTGTGTAGAAAATTGATGACAATCATTACACACACAGGAGTTAAACTACCTAGAACACAGGTAAAACAGGCAAGGTCTACTGCTAGACAGAAGTGGTCCCAGACCATCACAGAAAGTACATGAAAATAAACTACATGTAAAATGCCAGAAATTGATCAAAGTGGAGTGAAATTGGAATTATATCAGACATGCGATAAGTAAAAAGAATCAAGAGCTGTTTATAAAACAGTAATGTCAGTTCTCCACTATAGTAGGAAACTGTAATTTATTGGGAATTTTCAAAGGTCAAGGGACATTACTGTGTCATAAAATGACTGATGGTAAGCAAATGAGAAGTTGACCTAGATATTCTCACAATGTATCTGTATGCCAAATTCCATTTCAATATGTGTACCTGCTGTAGGGATATTGAACAGAAATTGAATTACTGGAATTTTCTGAGGTCAAGGGGCATAAATATGTCAAAAACTGTTTGATGCATACCAAATGAGAACTTGACCTAGATCATGATGTATCTATATGCCAAATTTCATCTCAATATGTGCAACCCATATCAAAGATAATGAACAGAAACTGTTGGCGTACAGAATAATATATCAATCAACCGGCAATGGCGAAGCAATATGCCTGTTATATTACAAATGGGGCACACAAATATTATTTAGAAAGCTGGGTATGAGAAATTCAGTGTTTCAAATCAAATTGTGATCTAACCATAACAAAAAAGAAATGGAAGACGTACGATTCCAAGTGTCCTGCGCCAGTGTCATTGAGACCAACCTCTGAGTATATGTCTTTCACAAGATTCTGCATAAGACTCTGCATGGTCACAAATGTAAAAGAAATACATGACACTCAGAAGTTGTGGTATATACAACTGAGAGGATGTAAAGTAAGAAAAATCAGTAAATTAAAATCAAATTGACTGTTAAATCAAAAGTCTTTGTATGAGAATAATATTGCCAAGAATTACAAGCTAAAGTTTAACGTGAACTTCAAGGTCACTCGAGCTCTGCTGTTGAATCTACAATAATTATAAATTTCATAATGTTTCTACTCAATAAGCATTAAGTAATACTGTGGATTTATTTATTGCTTACTATCTACAATGTACTTGTAATAAGGCCAAGGTCACAAGGTCATTAACCTTTTTTCTTTTTGAAAAGGCTAAGCAATAGGATTTTATGACTCAGCAATTCTAGAG
>JACSZP010003183.1:1611-26582 GCA_016161895.1 Pinna nobilis | reverse complement strand
AAAAAAATTAAGGTCTTTGAAACGACATCTCTGTCAAGACGAGATTGTTTACCTAAAAATTCCCCTGGTGGTTTTTATCTGATGGGTTGCTTTAAGTCAGAAGGCACATCAATCGCAAAGACATGTTAATTTTGACTCTGCGGTGAGGACAGAGCTATTTTCTCCCACATATCAGGCCAGTTACCCATGATCTGTCTGTGATAACCCCTTTGAGACCAATTAACAGAGACCAGGCTTGAAAGACCAGGCCGGGTTTTAGTACTTGCCGATATTCAACCACTATTTTGAATTAAATGCTTGATAACTGATCGTAGCTGTCTGTGATTAATTTGAGTCCAATTAATCTGACCATTTGACCTCCTCAGTGGAAACATGGTCTTTATATGCATTTTATGATAAAAAAATCATGTCCTGATTTTCAGTCTTCATTGTATATTGGATTTGGACTCTATGTTCTATATTTTAGCGCGTACTCGTGACCGCCCATAAACGAGAAAGTGCCACAGGAGTATAATTATAAGTACTACTTTTAATTCCTACTCCTTTAGTACAACAAACAATATGGTACAGCGACATACAATCGATTAAAAAACAAAATAGAAGTGTCGATTCAATAAGAGTATTAACTACATGTACATGTATTTATGCCTTGATATACATTGCCTAACTGTCCGTTCGTTTTTGTAGATCCAAAACTTATTCTTGGCCTCTTCAACGAGCTTGACCTCTNNACCTGATCCCATTTCTTCTAGTATTCATAAATGTTCCTTAATTTGATAAATGTATTGTCCGTCTCAACCGTTACTTGTGTATGAAACTGGTCATGTAGTTGCAATATCTCTAGGTACAAATTATCGTTTTCAAACGTTGAAGAGATATAAATGATTTTACTGAGGTTTGAAACAAATTAGCTCCAAACCTTTGTTTGAAGATGGTTGTTGAAGATTTTGTTGTTGTTGAGAAAAAAGAAACAGTCGTTTTGGCCTCATTTTTTGTTCTCATTGAACTATAAAAGATTCAGGACAATGTAGAGGAAACTGAGTAGTTCGAATTATCGGGTTAAAATAATTATAAAGCACTCAACCCTGTTTTCGTATGTTAAAATCTTAGTGTGTTAAATTATTGCTCTTCCGTATTATTTACTCTCATCGAGACGTTGATATGGCAACATAATTGCTCTGTTCAGAAGTTAAACAAATTTGTCGTTTAATCATAAATTGCTATGATATAAGTTTTATAAATTCTTATTTACCTAAGTATCTCCCAAGTGTTTGTTAAGTCTATTGCAAGCTTCTGCAAAATATTGAAGGAAAATAAGACAAAGATTGATTGTTGGTCGCGCGAATTCAAATCAAAGCTAACACAGTATGGAACACCTTTAAAAGTGTGTATGTAATTAAATGTCTCTAGAATGCCACATTTTGTTTGCAGAGAAAACACTAGAAACACGACAGTAACTCCATTCAGAACGCATGCCATTAAAATGTTTCTTATATAAATATTTTAGATAAAATGATATATATACACGTGTAGATACGTTAAAGTTTGATTTTGTATTACAAGAACTAATTATATCTGAGTAAACTGATATGCACTTTAAAGACTAAAACTGTTTGAGGAATCCTTACTTTACCTTTGTCACCATACACTGTACACAGTTCATTATTACGGACATGCTTTATACTATAATAGATACAAAAGTAAAAAAAAAAAGAAATAGGCGTAGAATTTAGTATGAATTCGCGAAATGACTAATCTAGATATCTTGTACCTTTATAAAGTCAAATAAATTAAATAAGGATAGTGCACAGTAACTGTGCTTCCCATAATGCAACATGTAGTTTTCTACTCAGAAAAATAAAAAGAAACAATCTGACATACACGCCGGCGTCTTGGCTTTCTCTGAAAAGAAGATGGGCATTTTCATTTTGTTATACATATTTCTTTTCAGCGGTGATCCTTGTGTTCTTGCTTCTATATAAAAGTTCCATTACCCGTGGTCTTGAAGTTAGATAAATATCATCTGTACATTTACCAGCTGCTCGCCTTTTCTATCCGCGAATAGGATTTATTAAGACATTTAGAGTGTTTTGATATTTTTACCCATTTCTTACATCCTATAACATTCTATGTCACTTGGGTTATCATTTGAGCAGAAGATCATTTTCAAATCAGGTGATTTTAGGAAATATAGGAGCCTCTTTAACACCGGGGTGGGATACGGAGCCATAGAAAAGAAAGCTTCAACTGTTGTTCGGTCGCTTCAGTCTTTCGTCCTCAGTCACATTCAAATGAAATAAGCAAGGAATGCGTTTTCTTCATCGCCCACAAGGACGATTCATCTATTATTTTATTTAAATTATATAATTCAACAATCCAAATGATAAGTTTTAATATAATTATGTGGCGGATATGAACTTCCGTTTTGTTGAAAAATACTTCAAACACCGTAAGCTTGTGTAATGTTTCAAAACTCGTCATATTGGGTGTAGATTATTGGTTCTGACCTCTTTTTTCCGAACTGGATGATGTGGGAAGTAACAAATTTATTCGCTATTATATCTACATCTTTTAAATATCAAGTAAATAATGTACTGTAATTTTATTTACTGTGTCTACCTACAAAGACAATGTACTGAGATAATTCGTCTGTGATCATGGAAATGAAAGTAAATTTCGTTACTCAAAGTAACGTGTATGCACTTTAATTGATATTTGTTTGATTGCAATTTACAAGGGCCTCCGTGGCCGAGTAGTTAGCATGTTCGATTGCGAATCGAGAGATCCAGGTTCGAGCCGCGTAGCGCCACTCCGCGGCTGACCGTCCCCGTCTTTAGGATGAGAAGGTAAAAACCGAGGTCCCGTGTCACAGTAGGTGTTGGCACGTTAAAGAACCCTCCCTGCTCTACAGCCAGCAGTGCCGAGCATAGGCAAAATTTATAGCCCTTCACCGACACACGGTGACGTCTTCATATGAGTGAAATATTTTTGAGTGGGGCGTTAAACAGCAATACCATACCATACTGTACCATTCCTATTTACACACAGAGAGGTGATGTTTTATAATCGGTTCGGAAATGTGAAAATGCAAATTTCACAGTGCAAATTATTTTAACACGATAATGTACAAATGTAGTTAAAAAGAGAGGTTGTTTGTGTTCAATTAAAGATAATCATGACAATATATGTGGTCAAGTTTGCAGCTAAAACGTTTATTGATAGAGATGTACAATTGCTTTGAATATCTTGACGTAAAACCGTTAGCAAATAATCTTTTCCAATCGATAATCTTAATTGATTAGCACCAGCATCAATACTACAGATATTTACCTAGGGCGAGATGTCGATTCTTTTAGCCTAAGTCGAAGATATATTTCTATGGGAACTCTTTTGCGTTGTAAAACAAGACAATGATTCAATATTCCGTATTGTAACTATGTGTCCTGTGCGGATCCTCTTCCTTTGAGTAGTTTTATTCTTGGATGAAATCAATTTGTACAAAAACACACTGTTTTATCTTCTATCAATATCTCAATTTGGATTTTAATTCTATAAAAGAATAGTATTCTTTTCAAACTAGATCATATATCAGTATGTCCTTCAAGTCATGATGTCCTATTTCATGTCTTCATTTCACACTTTCATTGACAAAATGCATCAACTTCATATTGAAATAAAGTACATTTTACATCCTTGCTATAGTTGATATACTTTAGGCCCTGTGTAATACTCAGCAAAGGAAACCTGAAATTTGTGAATAATTCAATTTTATTATTTGATTAAAATTGAAACGGAATTATACATTTACCGAAAGTAGACACACTATAATAGTTAGAAACCCATTATGCCCTACAAAGTAAGAAATGCTTAGGATATCATAGAAACAGTGCAATTACATGTACATGTATCTAAATCAAACAATGTTATACATTTCTCAAATCCTTTCTCTCACGTTTTCTCTTTTATTACATTTTTTTTTACATATATACATTTCCATGTATATGATTCTGTTTAAATTGACGTATGCATGCACAGGTATGTCAAAACTATAATATGTTAGTCATGTAACACCGGTATAACTAGATAGAGAAACAACAGATACGTGGGGTTCGTAGACGGGGAAAGAGAGATAAAATACATGTACATGTATTTTACTTATGAATTCCAAACTTTCCTGAATTATTTGCATTAAGTTAAAAAGAGACTTCAATTACATTACAACCCTACAGCGGAATACACTAATGTATATAGTATTAAAACGAACTAATCTGGAGGGTCCTCCGTGGCCGAGTGGTTAGCGTGTCCGACTTCGAATCGGAGGGTCCGGGGTTCGAATCCGTGTAGCGCCACTCCGCGGTTGGCCGTCCCTGTCTTTCGGATGAGACAGTGAAAACCGATGTCCCGTGTCACAGTAGGTGTTGGCACGTTAAAGAACCCTCCCACCGGCACACGGTGACGTCTCCATATGAATGAAATATTCTTGAGCGGGTCGTTAAACAACAATACAACAACAACAGCAACAACTAATCTGGAAATCTATATTTGTAGGAGCCTGGAAGAGCCTCCAAGTATAACAACCCCAGATGGCGGGAAAACGTCTTTAGTGTCGGCAATATTAAAGACAAAACGAGAGCGAGAGGATTCCGTGCAAGAAAGTCCATCACCAAAGCAGTTCGGTAAACTGGCAGGGATGTTGGTGAAATCAAGGCTGTAAGTACAAGATACAAATGTTGGTGCCATACAACAACACTTATACACAACTAAATGACCAAATCTTCAGAATACTGTGCAAGGATAAAACCCTCCGTCCCCTTTACCGCGATCTTATGAAGTAAGCTTAAGCTACATTTCCATTTGCATACCTTTTTGATTGACATGTGTTAGATTTACAATCAATATCAGTAAAATATCCGAACCACTTAAATAGATATAGAAATTTGTAAATTTTGAATCGTTCTGATTCATTATTATAGTGGAGCCTCTTCTTACATAGGGGACCACAGCGTAATTAGAATATTTAAAATTCAGTCAACTTATCATTATTCTATAAAAATTGAACCTCACTGACACGACGGGTGCCACGCGTGGAGCAGAAGTTTCTTACCCTTCCGGAGCACCTGAACTCACCCCCGGTTTTCTAGTGGGGTTCGTGTTACGCTATTTTTAGTTATAAGCGTATTTGTATATTTCTGTTTGTAATTTTATCTCCTTTTTGTTTTGGCAACGATTGTGTCTGTCGTTGACTTATTCTATTTGGAAAGCCCCTCGGTATCTTCTATTTCACCCATTTTATGATACCATATCATTAATCGGACCAGTTTCAGCCCGTCACTTAGGTGGTCCTTGTAGCAAGGTTCCACTGTATGTATCTCATCTATATCTAACAGTTAGTGATAGATATATTGATTGAACAACAGAAGGTCCGATCTGTCAATCAAGATTTGATGACGTACAACTAGCGACAGCAGTAAGGAATCGAAGTAGTAAATTAAAGTGTTTTTAGTAAGCTTTGTACTCTTCCAATATCAAATCTGCCTTTTAAACGGTCCAGTTTTGTATTGATATAAGGGAAGTCACTCTTCGATCACAACCATAGACACTTAACATTATTAATCATTCCATAGAGACTGACAAGTTATCTCGCTTGACGATTGACAGCCTATGAACAATTTTGATTTTTTTAATCATCAAAAAATGATTTTTTTATGCATACTTAAACAAGGCGAATACTGTTTTCTTTGTCCACGTAAAGAAATGAGTGGTGTTTATTCTGAACAGCTTACATTATCTAATCTCAAGCATTATTATTTGCATTCATATTATTTCCATCCATATACATGTACGTATAGATAATCTAAATCTTTTTAAATCTATATTTTTCCATACTATATTCATTTGTGTTTGTATGGAGGTAGTCGCTGTGGTTATCGTTGCTATCATCACAACTGTTTTGTTTCTAGTTAGTATAATAAACTTACTTTACTTGTCAATAAGCGAAAGTGCCACTCACGCAGATATCGGCGTTTCAAGTGAATCAATCTGTAACCAAGCCAGCTAATTGGTTCTTAGCATGCCCTCTTGAATAATTCATGATATTACAGCTGAACACGGGTGACGTCATCGAAAGCAGGTGTAAACCTTTTTAACAGTGATAACGTAGAAATGGAACAGGTGGTCTTTTGAAAGGAAAGAGTCGCCCGTGCTTAGCGCGTAAAATCGATAGTCTTTCTTCATTATTCATGCTGGATATCGTAGTAAAATATGGGTTTATAAACGAAAGAAAACATATCAATTGAAAAAAAGTGAAATGTTATTTTTTTTTCTGTGAAAACAAGTTCTGCGGTATAAATTTTAACCCAATTACCATATTTTCAAGGAGTACTATGCATGTACATGTATAAACTAAATGTTTTACGTAGAATGGTAAAAATGTCCTTCACACAATGCCAAGAAAAACAACTCCAAACGATCACAAAGCAGTCTGTTTTCAATATCCCCCGTGATATTTTTAACATGGCAAATGTGAATACATGTATGACAAAGAAAATTAATGATGTAAATAATCAAACTTCATTAGAATGAAGACATTAGGTTCACAAGAGAAAAACAATTTTGCTTTTATAGTTTTTCAAACGTTTGTAATGTAGTCTTGTAAATAGCGTGTACAGATACTAAATAATCATGCAATAAAAGTAGTCGTGTAGAAGTTGAAAAATGTATACACCCCATGATTTATATACAGTACCAGCCACTCTGTCGTGAGGAGTGTATATTTGCATTGTACTCAACGATTTTCCGATAATATGTTTTAAATAACGACAATTGTCGAAAGAAAAATGTTCGCTCCAGTAGTTTCGAATAGAAAGTGAAACAAATTATCTATAATTTAAATCGAATTGATCGAACTTCTCTTGTCTTTCTCTTTGTTCACTGTAAAATAATGGCATAGCATTTCATACAACTGAAAGTAGAAACAAATGGAATGACAGAAATCGAATTCATTTACATATTACTTTGTAACTGCACTGTTTTTGTAAATGACAATTTTACAACCGATTTTGTCGATGAAAATTGTCAAACTGTTGCATGATTCTTTATACACATACTACTTGTGCTTTTGTGTCCTGGTATTTGATGTTTTATGATAATTATGTCAGTAGCATGACTGGTTTTGCCATCTAGATTACTTTATGTAAACACATAATTCACGAAGACTTTATGTTTTATTGTTTACATAAAATAAATATTAAAACATTGTAGGATTCGACATATGTTGTGGAAATATGTAAAATCGTTGACAATCATTTCAACATCCATGTCATACATTTGTCATTAAGGGTCAGGAGATGCCAGCCTCCCCTGGCACGTGGTCATATATCATTCGGGATTCACAATTTTCTTTCATTTTGAGACAGTTTTCATTCTCAACTTGCGTATATGTAGGATTTGAAGATTCGAACACCTCTTGTCACCGCTTCATTTACTTAGAGTAATCCAACTATACGTAATGCAAGGGAAAGTAAATATTTTATTTCTTATGTGAAAACATATAACGAAAAGTCGCATAAGAAGGGATTCTTAAGAGAAGCGACTTTGGGTATACGTGTAATAGAAACTAGACTGGACATCATGAAACTTAGAATTTACTTAGATGTTAGAATTTTCTTAAGTCCAGCTTCTCAGCCAATCAGAACTCAGTATAAGCTAAGTTGTGTAATTTCTAAAACCTAAGTAAATTCAAATATTTTATGGTGCCCCTTCTAATTTCAAATGATTAGCCTTTATAACCCGTTGTATAAAACATGGACATGATAGGTTGTTGGTGGTGAATATTTGCATGCATACTCGTTGTAAAAATGGGCCTGATTTTATACAGAGTTTTTCAAGCAATAATGCAAAGTGCTAAATCCGATCTTTTATAACTTCACATCCCGCCATAAAAATGAAATTCTTTCACTGAATCTGGTGACTGTGCTGACCGGATCTATACAAATGAATTTTAAAAATAAATTACAAAAATAAAGGAAAATATGAGGTCTGCTTCATACTGTGACATTCGCCTGGATATTAACAGTGGAGGTGGGTGGGGGAGGAGGGGTGGTTATAACCATTAATTCCGTTCAACTAAAGAAATGACTTGAATTTTACCATTGTGAACTTTCCATTTTTCTGTACATAATATAGTAACATTCCAGTAGCTCCTCTCAGTTGAATTCATCCCCTGTTTTTAGCGGAGTTTGTGTTACTCTATTTTTAGTTTTTATTGTTGCCTGTGTATGTGGATTGCTGTCTGTGGTGTTTTCGCTTTTTGGTTTTTTTTCATGGCGTTGTCTTTAACGGATTTTTGAATTTGGAAGCCCCTTGGTATCGTCTACTTCGCTTTTTAAATAAGAAACAAGGTATTCCAGAAAATGCACTTTCTATCTAGATTTCCTCGACAGAGGGATGCTGCTGACAAGGAAGCAATCTACTGAATAAATGGTTCCTGATGATTAGATTGACAAGATCACTTCGCAAGCACATATTCACAGTAGACATTATGATCTGGTTAACCTACTATGTTTCCCTTTTAGTAATCGTACTCCCGTCCATTCCGTTCTATTTCCGTACACGACTATTATCGGACATAAGTTATTTCCGAATTTGGACATGTGTGTAGAGCAGGAGTTTTTTACCCTTCCGGAGCACCTGGACCTACTCCCCTGTTTCCAGTTGGATTCATGTTACTTAGTTTTTTGTTTCATATATTTGTGTGTTGATTTCTTTTGTATTATTGTCTTTTTTAGGTTTGGCCATAGTGTTTTCTGACATTCGATTGTTGGTGTTTGCTCCTTGGTAACTTCCTTTTTTGAAATTTCGATGATAGCCAATTCATCATATAACCGAATTTTAATTTCCGGGTGATAACAATATGAGTGAAAGTTAAATTGTTGTTCACATTTGCTACACAGACGATACTATAGCAATAACATGCTGAGGCACTTGTTATTAGATCATATATTCTCTCACAAGTGACACCTACCTTTATTCTTCCGACATATCACTTGATGCTAGAGGTTAATATTGAAGGATATCGTGCAAATTAATCCGCGCTTTCATACCCCCAAAATAAATATATTTGATAATGATAGATAACGGATATTTTGTATAATATAGAATCACAGTCAGTAAAGTGAATAAGGATACAGTTTAAAAATCTTTGTAAATAGCAAAAGCTAAAATCGATTGTATTGGACATTTCCCGTAAATCTTGTCTTCTACTTTTTGTTTGTCGAGATATCAGTAACTAGACAAGAATTTGATAAAATATATTGCGCATTTGTGTCTAGCCGGGATCTGTGAACACTAAACAGTCAATGTGGAATCAATTCAGGAAAAGCTACAGGAATCTACAGATAAAACAGGGACAAATGGGGTTAATAAGGAAACATTAGATTAAAGAATGAAACGTAGTCAAAGCTTCTGTAGATCGTATAGAATAACGCATACATGAATAACAAGCGGATATCTTCATGAATTAATAAATAACCTGCGACAAATAGTCAATATTTAGGTGATTGGCTATTTAGGTATTTTATCAAATATTAAACGGGTATTTGACCATGTGATAGGGATCTTCACAAATAATTTGTCAATTACGTTTTTGTCTCTATTAAGTTGGAATAACTGGGGGTTGTTAGATACATTTCCGATGCCTTTATTTATACTGTATTTCGTATGAATAACCGAAGACTGGTTTTCGGTGTCACAGATCTTTAAAAAGTAACCGTAAGATTTTTAAGCAGTTGATTGTGTATTAGCTCACCGGAAGAGAAAGGGAATTAAGATTTACTTTGTATCACATGAATAATATTTGTCTTTAATATAAATGTCGATTGTTCAGGTATCGTCAATATTATTGAAATATGGCTCTGACTGATTCTTCAGTGAAAGTGAATATCTAATTTACCGAAAAAGTAAACTGAGCAGAAAATTGAAATGTTCTTATCGGCAAAACAAAGACAGTGGTAGACGAAGTGATTTTGTACCGTTCGTTTTGGTCGACGGGTAGATTATATGCTAATCTGCCGTTAAAGAATCAATGTAAACTAGAACATTGGATTCTTATCACCCATGAGGCGAGGGTCAGTGGTGTCCAGTAAGGGCGATGGGGCCGGGAGTAGTAGCCATGGGACACGTAGGGGGAGTAAAGTGGACTTTGCACCAAACATGGAAAGGAGGAGGTCGTCTGCTCAAATTTCACAGTAAGTTCTTGTGTACCAGTATTTTTGTTCGCTAGTTTTACTTGTAGTGAGTTAAATTTGAAATCTCAAACTAGAATAGCACAGGGAACCAATTCTTCAGGTATTGGTCTTTTCTCACCAAATGAGAGAGAGAGAGAGAGAGAGAGAGAGAGAGGAGAGAGAGAGAGATATGAATAAAAAAAATCTTAAATTAGACAGAATGGTCTCTGTTTATGGAATCTCAATGACAGGTTACACGGCAGTGTTGTAGTATTTATTTTTCCTCGTATATATAGATTTGAAGACTTTCTGTTTTCATCGTTACTCAGATTACATGGTAGATTTTGCACTTTTTATAGCAAAATTTATACACAAAGATACAATTACAAAACATATGTGTATTCATTTTACGTAGATTGTGTTTATTCAGGTGAAAAAGAAGTAATAAGATGTAGTGATTCATACGTCAGTCATGCATGGTGCAGTAGTGCAGTGTGGTCAGTTGTTGGCACACTTGTATGTCAGGAGGTCAGGGTGTTATAATATAGACTACTCAGGTCAAGCGTATAATTCTGTAATGATTAGCTCAGACATTAAGCCGGCTGTTGGTGAGAGATTTTAAGTATTAATATAACCAAAGAATAAAAATTGAATTTGATATCGAAGGCGTCAAAATGCAAAAGTAACATTGAAAATAAAAGCTTTATGTGGAGTTCGTTAAAATGACATTTTCTTGAAGTGCTCACAAATTTGGTACAAATAAACCTCTGTATAAATCGTCTTTTCCTTCAACGAGGTTTGATTTTGAACTTAGGGGTGTATATACAAAGGCCTTACTGTATTGTGTCTCTCTTCCTAAACAGAGGGTTATGTTGTGTTACTTTTTTCAGGGTCTATATACAATGATATCACTTTATTATGATTTTTTTTCTGAATGCCGACTCTTCCCGGGCACCTTTTCTCACTATCTAATTTCGATTCATTTTCGTTCTTGTGTAGATTTTCGTGAGTTTCCTTTTGTTTGGTTTATCGGCTTCGTGTTCATCCGTATAACATGAGAATACATTGGATTATCTATCGAACTTACATTCGGAAATTCTGTCCCATTTCTCAATATACAAAGAAAGGAATAGAACAATGCATTGGAAAAATATATGTCAATTTAACATTCAGAACTACTCTCTTTTCTCGAAATCCAAGGAAGGTAAAAGAACAATTCCGTGTATTAGAGAAAAAGTATGTTTCCTTTCGATATCCAGTAAATCTAAACAGAATTTTATATCAAATAGTCCAGTTGTAGTTATATCTTCAATCCACTTCTCTGCGATGTGTTATTCGAATATAAGATGAAAATCAACTGAGAGGTTAAACCCTATCACCTCTGTGGAGAACCAATCAGATTTCGAGTTTCGCCGAAATTGAAGGTAAATGTAGAAATTTTCGATAGGAGTACATTGTATGAAGTGGACACCAGATGTTCCCAAAGTAGTTATGGAATTCGATATCTTATCAGATATGGTGCCTTCTAACTGAAAAGGAGCATAGACTGAAGTTTCATTAGATAAGAATAGCATCTACCGATTTAGACGGGGGATCATTTCATCTGAATTCGACTCGCGGCGGATGTGACCGAACATCAGGGGAAGCTTACTCCTCCATGGCACCTGATCCCGCCTCTGGGTTTTCGGAGGTTCTTATTTGTCCAATATTTATTGACGTTGTACATTTTCTGTTGTTTCTTCTGGCCATTGGTATCTGTTATTTTCATATCAGAATTAAGTTTTACTTAAAACTGGGAAAGCTGAATTTCATATTGTGATAACCTTTGTGATCTCCAATAGCTACCCGATAAATCTAACCAATCAAAATGACCAAGCTATTTATATTATTCCAAAAGTTACACAATTTCATCTGTACAATGACGCCGACAACAACAATACACAAGTGGTCATTCTGTAGAATATTATTATTAAAGATTATAGTGTGCGAATGAGTTTTAACAATCGAGTAAATGACAGTTTTGGACAGTACCACATGGAAATATACTAAATTCACAAAGTTGAACGTTTTGTATAAATGAAGGCTCAGGATGGACCCAAATTCGTGGAATTAATGAAAAGAGTTTAAAGTACATTATAGAAAATGTCATAAATTTATGTTTAATCTAATGTTTGAATGTTCAATAGATGGACTTTGTTACATGTAGAGCAGGGGATTAATACTTTGAAAACTTTCAGTCTCGTGTTACAATTACACCTTGTAATTACTATTTGTCAATACTTTTATTATTAAAAACATCACTTGATTAACAAGCGTATATTGAACATTTTAATCACCTTGACTATCTAGAATTAACGAGTTCAAAGTTTGTTTGGTTCACGATTTTCTGATTGTTTATCATTGTTGATAATATTGATAATTTTCTTTTCTTGTAGATACATTGACCACTAATACATAATTAAACATCTACAAACTAATCATCGAATTTCCTTAATGTACATTTATGGTAGAAAAATTCGAAAAGATCTGTGCAATATAAATGTCTCGAGGATTATAATAAGATTATTTAAATTCATTTTAATGAAATCAATTTACTAAAGGCACGATTCTATTCATGCCATCATGTGCAACGTTCAATAAACAAATTTAAGCGGTGGCTTGTAATTATAATTAAAATCTTAATATAGTCATATCATAAAATGTCAAATGTTTGTCCTGGGGCCAAATTCCACTTCTTAAGTCCAAGTAAGTTTAAATTTGGTCACCAGGATAAGTTTAAATATCCACCGCACATACAATGTCTCCGGAGGCTTTGTGTACATTGTTCATTGCACTGTTAATGCACTGAAAATCAAAAAGGCATACTTTTATAAATAAAACTCTTATTATTTCAATATCTTAGAAACATCAAATGTTGAATGTCGAACATGTTAACTGTGTTAAAACATTTCTTATTCAAGTACATTGTATTTAACTTCGTTTCATTTGCAGTGCAAAGCTGAGCAAATGATAAACGCATGTCCTCGTTTAATTATTCAGTTGTATATTACGTAAAAATGTCTGCTTTTGGGTTTTTACACTTTGATTGCCCGCTTGATATCTTCAACTATCACATTTTTAAGGTTAAGTCTCCATATGATCGGAGCATTATTGTTGCTACTGTATGGTTTGTGGGCGTCGAACTCAAGATTTTTTCTTTCAAATGAAGACGTGACCGAATGTAGTTGAAGGGCTGAGATTATGTTCGACTACTTGGTTCATTGAGGATTCTGTAACGACCTAAACCTAAAGTAACGATCTGAAACCTACTTTGACACGGGACTTTAATTCTTATTAGCCTGGCCTTCGGATGAGATGTTGGGCCATTGAGCATAGAGGGCTCTGTAACGATCTGAAAGCTACTTTGACACGGGACTTTAATTCTTATTTTGTTTGGCCATGATTTCGTCTGCCTTTGGATTTTTGATTTATTGATCCCCCCTTGGTATCTTCTACAGTCAACTTTTTATTAGCCTGGCCTTTGGATGAGATGTTGGGCCATTGAGCATAGAGGGCTCTGTAACGATGAAACCTACTTTGACACGGGACTTTAATTCTTATTAGACTGCCCTTCGGATTAGACGTTGGGCCATTTAGCACAGAGGGTTCTGTAATAATCTTTAACCAACTGAAACACAAAAACTTGATTATTACTGTCTCATCCATTGGACAAGACAAGCTAGCCACCTCCGTCGATGTTTGAAACCATGACCAAACGATATTCAATTATCAAACTATATCATACTTTGTTTTGTTATGTTTCTACTTTTGTACTTTTGATTTCAAGATTGAAATTGAATATTGACTATATTGCACCGTCCTTCATCTTTCTGTATTACATTTACTATTTGATCATGCCAATGAAACGAATATCTTCGCGATGTTGATTCGTTCCCCGTGTGAAAAAATTTTCCCCTTTAAAATACCAATACACGTACTTCATAAAACATTTTTGATCGATGCAACAAAAACTACATATCTGAACAAATCATGTGACAAAAGTACAAGTATATAAATTGGCACAACACGTGTATTTTCGCCTTATAATTAATTGGTCTGTTCCTCCCACTGTTTCTGTGATACCACGCATGCACATGTGAGTCGTTTCACTATTCAAATATACCGAAGCGGAGTTCTGTTGTAACTTGTAATGCATCTATATTGTCCATTTGAAAATGTACTCATGAATAGAAAAGAAGAGAAAAAGTTCGTGTGATTAAACATCCCTATAGCACTTTACGTAAATTAAACACAGAGAATTATTAGGAAGAAACAGATCGAAGTTTTCCCCTGTTTAGGCACTTGAATTCATTGATTTCGTAAATATCGTTCGAACGTGTAAATATACTTTCGCTATCCTTTTGTCCCATGTATTTTGTGATTATTGTACTACAACTTACCAGACACAGATTCTACTGCCTACAGACTGCACATATCTGGAATATTTTCTAACGTTGAAATTTCACCCCAGCAAAGTCCTTTTGGCGTCAATTTGAACGTTATTGATACTGTGGAAATACGTACATATATAGAGAGTGGTAATATCAATCAGTGACAATCTGTTATGTAAGATACTGTTGTAAGTACTCATGAAAAGACTATCTATAACATAAGCTGATATATAACAGAAAACTACGTGTAACTAAACAAGCACTGATAGGTCAAATATGTACAATGACGTCACCGTCACCTCCAACGTCAGCGGAAAGTGTACTCAGTCGAAGGACGTCATTCAAGAGAGCTATCAAGTTTGGATCGGCAACCAGTATTGGCGCAATAGCGTAAGCTACATTTTACTTTTCTTGCCCAAACAAGATCAGATATATGTATATCGAATTGTAGTGTTGTCTTGTGTTGAAGCATTGAATCAACAGTATGGTCATAGATTAATAGTTATAATGTATAATGATAAAACATTATTTATTTGTTAATGACAAAACAAAATGTAAGCCCGAAAACTCATTGATAAAAATGATTTGATAAGGTAAATATTAAATTAATAAATTAATAAATAAATAAATAAATAAATAAATAAATAAATAAATTAATTAATTAATCAATTAATCAATTAATTAATTAATTAATAAATAAATAAATAAATAAATAAATAAATAAATAAATAGATAAATAAATAAATAAATACATGTACATGTATTAACTGCAGGTCACAACCTGCTAATGCGCTACACCTTTTTAACCCTAAGCGATAAACTTATCATAGACCTGCTCCCTTGAATATTGGTATGTGTTGCTTCGTTGACCTTAAATGCTGATCTTTGACGAAATCATAACCTGTTCCTGTGAATGGAAGCCTTTGATAAAATACTTACTTGTGTTCGCGAATGTTGGTATTTGATGAAATTATGACCTTTTCATGGGAATCTCGGTCTTTGAGGCGTAAATAACTTGATTTCTTGAATGTTGGCATTAACGTTCTGACCTGTTTTATTGATGCTAGCCTTTTGGCGTGGTTCTGACTTGTTTCTATGAATGCTGGCCTGTGATGCATTATCGCCCTGTTTCGGTGAATGTATGTCTATGACGAGTTTTTCTCATTTCCCCTTGAATTTTGGTCTTTTGTGCGTTTTTCTATTACCTTCCGCCTTAAAAGCTCGTGTTGATCATGTTTGATTTCTACTATGAACTCAAAATTTTTCCATAAAATTGTTGTGACGCGTTTAGCATGCTAACATCAGGCACTGCTTCTTTCCGTAAACCTGGTCCCATAGCACTCTGCATTTGTTATTGTTTTTCATTTTGATTTTTTTTTTATTTTCCCAAACATATTGTAGTTTCTATTTCCGCCTGTCCATTCTTTTTTTAAATTAAAGACATCTATGATACTTTTGCTTTATAGATTACAACATGCAGACATTAATTGTTGATTCTTCACATTGGCTTTAATATGTAACACGACGGGTGCCGTGCGCGGAGCAGGTGTTAACCCTTCCGGGGCACCTGAACTCTACCCCGCCTATTCAATGGGGTGGGTTACTAAATGTTTGGCTTTGTACGTCTTGTTGTGTGGAGAGCTATTTTTGATGTTGTTTCTTTTTGTTTTGGCCATAACATTTTCTGTTTTTCAATTATTGTAATTTTGAATTCCCCTTGGTATCTTCAAATAGATTCTGTTCATAATTTGGCTCATTAGATATTTAGTGCACATGTGTTTGAGACAACTTATTCTGCTTACAATGTAGGTACACAATTTAAGGGAAGTTTTCAAACCGGACAAACTTTCCATATCAACTTTCTTCTTTCGGTATGGTTGTTTAAGATGATAAAATCTTGATACAATCAGGGGGTACTTAGATATTTATTTGCAAATAAAATGTACAGAGAAGTGCGTTCGTTAAAGAATTCAGAATGTAAACTTTGATAAGAACTCCTACATTTTGGATTTTTTATTTACTATTCCGACAAAAGATCCATTATGTAGGTCTACTTCGTTGTCCGTTTGACCAGAGGATCGAGATCAGTGTGTCCGAGTTATTTTACACGATTGTTCGTAAGTCGCCAAATTAAAAAAAGTATCTAAACAATCCGAAATCCTCATCAAAACACATACGTAATCAGTACAGTTGTTTGTATGGTGTAATAAGTATACAAAGGATTAAAAAGGGAAAAACTATAGGTATCCTTTGACGAAAAGCCCCGGGGTATAGGGAAATAATTGTCGCTGCTTACTGATTACTTTGTGGTTTAATTAAGATTTGATTCACTTTATGGTGCTCGCGTTTACCGGTCATTTTGGAATCATCAGTACGGACATGATGACAGGGATTTCAAAATTCTCAGCACCGGACGAAACAATTTGTAAGAAAGGACCAAAGCATGCATTTTCATTGTGTCGAAGAGCTTCATTTCAAGCGATTCAGGCAGCGACGCTTTTGAAGTAAGTGATATCGATATTGCATCGTTTATTTTTTGTTTCGACAACTAAACCGCTTTTCAAATTTTACTTACAATTTTTTTTATCTTTGTATCATAACGTGGTGCATTCACAACAAATATTTTTGATCGTGACCATAAAAGTCCTTTTGGGGTATTATGACCTGTTACCAGTTAATAGTTTGTCTTTTGATAACACAAGAAAGAAAACAAGTATATTTAAAATTCAAGTTTACAATTTGATGTGGACCCTATGTCAATACCATCTTACGGGAAAACTTCCGGCTCGAACATTACCATGAAAAATGAAGAGACAGCCCATGCGCTTCGAACTCCCACGGTCAAGAAGCCAGCCGGATTGCCTTTCCGTTTTCTTGTAAGGTACTGTCCTATGACATACGTGTAATTTATTTGGAAGAAATTACTATATGCGTTATGGCTACATAGGACAGTACATATAATGTTGATTATTTGATATACTTCCGGACAAAGACTATACATGTATATATATAAATGAAAGAGAGTGATATTTCCTAGTTACCTGTAAATACGACCGTATAAGCATCAACATTCATTAAGTGACCATTAGGGTTTCATTCATCAAGTATCTTGAAGGGTAAGGATTTTTAGCTTAAGTGTTTGCATTTGAAAAATGTCTTAAGTCTGAGTAAAAATAAAATCAGACTTCGTGTAATTTGAATGGCTGTTCTTGCTTAGAATTTCCAATTACGAGTGAAATAATACAACATGCGATTGATCGCGACAACAAAGGATCGCCAGAACTGACCATTATTTTCCTATAGGTGTGTGTCAATATTTGGGAAATAGTAGGTTTACTCCATTACGATAGCCATATCATTCGGGCCAGTACATGTTGATCTGTTTGGCTTATACAATGTATTCTCTAGTTACTGACCGCCTCTGGTTCGTTTTTGAAGTCTTAGATTAACTCGCGCATATGTATATCAAATACATCAATTATCGAATTTTTGATAAGGTATTTATTAGTCGATAAGATGTTTAACTCGCTATCGAGGTATCATTTTGGTATTTGATCTTCACAGTACCAGCGTTTGTTTTAAAAGTCCAAAGAAGGCGAATTAGCTTTATTTGTTTTTCTAAAATCTATAAGTAGGAAGTTGGGGGTAAATTTTGATAAACATTCCACGCTACAACTGTAATCAAGAGAATTGAGAAAACTGTGACACGGTAAAAGATATCGCAGTTTGCCTCCGGACATAAGGAGGATTAACATAGTGAAATATATGCAAAGAAGGGAATTTCGGAAAAATTCAGCATACACAAATTTGTACTCAACCCGTGGAGGGCTAGTGTCTTCTGTAAATTTTGATGCACTGCAAAAGGAAATATACAATGTACGTTTGATAAAACAATTTTCAAACTTTATGGAAACAATGAATTATAATTCGAAGAGGAATGGATAAACTAGACATGAAGGGGGCAAACAGTGGACGTCGTATGACGGTGCCGGCGAATATTGGCTTAAACACTGTGCTAAAAATACCGATAGGGGCTGCTGTAGAACTACATAGAAAAAGGTAATGCGAAAGTATCTAAATCACTTTAGATAATTCACTTTCTGTTCTATAAAGTGGCGCCGTCACTGACACAGTGAGATACTTCTTACTTTTATCTGTATTTTTGGTCCCTCCTTTAAGGCGATTGGCTTTTCCTGTCCCTTGGACGAGAGAGTAAACACCGAGACCTCGAGCTCGTGTCACAGTATATATCAGGGTATTAAAAAGCCCTCACTGCCTAATGACCCAAAGTCCCGAGTATAAGCAAGAGTTATAGCCCCTCGCAGGCAGTTGGTAACGTCTCCATATAATTGAAAGATTCTTGGATAGGCGTTATAAAAAAACAACCGTACAAACAACCAAATTACCAAGAAAATCCTCCGAATTTTACTTGAGAATAAAATGGCAAATATTTCTATGTATGGAATGCAGTGGAAATGGACAGAAAGTGAACATACAATGTATCAATAAAGACATATATATATTTATCTTTACATGTATAAATGAACTATCGGTATTTGACTATTGTTATCATCATCATCATCATCATCAGCATTATTATTATTATTATTATCATTATTATTATTATTATTATTATTTTCATGTGAGTGAGCATAGGTCCCACCTGCATGTGTTAATAGAACACGTTTTAAAGGCAGTGATACAAGATCAGTTTATTGTTACTTTTATTGTTCTCGTGAATTCGTGTTTCATACCTAATAGAAATAAAATACTTGTGCGGCTGTATGAAATTGTTTTTCAAAAATCTATACGGTTCTTGAATTCAATCAGTTACGCTGATACGAATCGAGTATGATAATGAAGACACACCGCTGTGTGGCATACTGAGCAAACTCAGCCTTCATTAATAAAAAGCAGACCGGAAGTCATTACAAATTCTACTTCTACACTCGAGTTCTTATTTCCTAATTCTCAATTTCTGTAAGCTGCATACATATGGTCATATTCAAAAGCTTGTGCGAGTTATCCCCCATTGCACTGGAAGCCATTCTAGCTGTTTGCTACATATGTTTCACTTCCCGGCGCTTATTTTAATGTTTTAGCTAGCCATGTCAAAAGACCGTTCGACATCACGACGGAAGGAGAAACGATCAATGGAATTAATTACTTTCTCACAATTCTCTGTTTTGTCAATATTTACAATTAAGACTTCACGACAGTTATTGATTTTAAGTATTGAAAAGTTATGAGGAGCATTGTATTCAGTGAGAAAAATTATAACCCATCCATATTTATTGGTGATTATTGTGGTCATAACCAAGAATGCCAGGGGCCATACTTCACATAAGAAAAGTGTTCATTGTTGTATTTTACAATCGTTCAGAATTTTTCCATCAATTTACTATCGAGTTAGCCTACTGAAGAGAGTATGTATATATCTTGTTTTGCTAACATAACTAGCGTGCACAGTTGTGGTACAATGACATCGCCTCCAATGGGATACCTCTTGAGTTATCAATTATGTAGGCCTACTCTTATGATTTCTGACCAAAATAAAATATCCATTTAGTAAATTTTTACTGTTCGATGCAAATACTGGATCGAGGAGCAAAAAGTTGTTTTTATCTACGGGCAAAAACACTTGTTGCTTGGAAGATTTCAGTACTTTTATGTTGAATATTTGAAACACTTTTTGATTCGATGGTTTAGTGCTGTTTTCTTGCTATTGGGAACACAATAGCTGTATTTAGTTGACAATTCGGAAAACTCGTAGGATGGAATAGTTGAGTGTTGCATAAATTGACTACCAAGTATTTGGATCCGCTAGTTTTTGTTGACTTTTCGGTTTGTTAAACTAAAGAATTCATTACTATTTTTGCTGACCGATATGAAAACTTGTTGAATCTAGTTCAATGTATTTTGGACCGTTAAAACACTTTTAAAATCTATTTCAGTACTTTTTGGGCTGTTAAAACACTTGTAAAATCTAGTTCAGTGCTTTTTGGACTATCAAAACACTTGTTGAATCTAGTTCAGTGCTTTTTGGACTGTTAAAACACTATTTAAATCTATTTCAGTGCTTTTTTGACTGTTAAAACACTTGTTGAATCTAGTTCAGTGCTTTTTGGACTGTTACAACACTTTTTAAATCTATTTCAGTACTTTTTGGACTATTAAAAACTTATTGAATATAGTTTAGTGCTTTCTGGACTGCTAAAACACTTGTTGAATCTAGTGCAGTATTTTTACGTGCATTGAGCAGGTTTTATATTTTTTATTATTTATACAGTGTCAACATGTAGGCCTACTCGTACACATGTGACAGGTATACTGACGTTGATCTACCTTAATATCGAATCTATATCTAACTACACCGTGACTGACATCTAAGTCATTTTAAGAGAGTTTGACATAAATCTTTGGCCGGAATTGAAATATGAATTGTCAATATTCATAACATATAACATGTGGGACAATATACACGTACAATCTGCAGCGATACGCACCTAAAGGGGACTAAATATTGTAGAAAATTATACTTGATGATTAGATCACCATTTCCGTACTGGAATCAACTTATCAAAGTAGTAATGAAGAATACCAGCAGCGAGATCTTTTATATGAAATTTTGTGAAGTTGAATATCTACTTTTCAGCAAGTCTTCCAGGATTCAGTGCAGAACTGGAACAATGCAATTGCTGAGTTGGTTGTTTACTCAGTCCATTGTTATTTGTCAGGACTGCTCGGATGAATAAGAAAACTGTAGTGTTTAATCCAAACGCCAACAATATATTGCTCCATATAGTTTAAATGAGTAATAGAGAAAACTTCACTCTGATCTCAATGCCAAGAGCACTGAAGAAAGTCACCAAGATACCGGAGTTTCCAATAGACAACATCCTGGCAAATGCGGGAAAAGTGTTCAGGAGATAACTGACATTCCAGTGGGTACAACTTGTGTTTCTCTTATATGTGATATGACTAAACACTCCATGCAGAAAAAGAACAATAAGAATCTCGATCGAATATTACCTCTGCATATCCCTGTCTATTATTGATCTAAATTGTCTGATTACCTCGGGTATCCACATCTTGTTGAGCTTAAGATAAATGCAACAAAAGACATCAAATCACAGGCCTTTCTTATCTTTCATATTGTTGATATGGAAGGACTGTCAACTTCGTAGATGTATGACAAACGAGGCCATTGATATTTTCGAAGCGTAGACTTCCCGTTCTTTAGAAGGAATATCCTCTTTTTCCCTATCTTTGGTTTTTACGTGATAATAGGACATACAGCG
Organism: Pinna nobilis; assembly: GCA_016161895.1. Lineage (NCBI taxonomy): Eukaryota > Metazoa > Mollusca > Bivalvia > Pterioida > Pinnidae > Pinna > Pinna nobilis. The sequence goes on along the minus strand of JACSZP010003183.1, from coordinate 4,628 downwards.
AACATTCTATTCAGAGGACCAATTTACTTTCCACTGAACTACCCACACATTGATACCCGTTGAACGCTTGCACCCGACTCTATGGAAGTTTCATTGCCGAAGTGGGGATTACGCTAAGAGATAATCAACCCTTTCTAAAGTATGTTGGATAGTCTTCTGGAAATCGATCACAAACATTGATTCCATTTCGTCAATCATATAAAAAGAGAACTCATTACTTGTTTACCTTGTTTGAGGCTTTCACTGAACTCAAGAGCTTTCTATTTAACATTTTAAACACATGTGGCTTCTAATAGGAGACACTGATTCATGCCAGATTGCGCCTCGTTTGGGACTAGCAATTGTTCACCACATTCAGACCCATTTGTGGTCGTATTCTATCGGTCCGTGGGTTTCTAATATTTTTCATTCCTCAGACTAATATATCAACCAAATAAAAACTTCGAAAAACGAAGAGCATTAGAGATTCACCTATTTGCTTGCGTCACTTAGCTTTATTGGCGATGTAGATTAATATTCATTTTATGTAGATTTTGTTTTGACGAAAAGAGGTAGTTGGAGATTATCTTAAAAGCTTATGCTTTTGAATTCAATAAATTCGATATCTTTTCATGAAAAATACCTGTCCTATGGTGATTTTTCTGCGATGTCAATATTTCATGTAGCACCGGTTGCATCATTAGTAGTTTTGCATTATCTCCTTCTCGAGTTACCTGTCTCCGGAAGCACTCGTCAATCATCAATAATCACCGGGCTAGAAATGATTTGTCATCAAGTGTGGTCGGTAGGTGATGTTCGGAGTAAATATATTTGCTTCCTTTTAAACATCACATGCTCTGAATAATATCGACATTAACCTGTGTAGGGCTTTTTGCTTAGATATTTTGAGATCAGATGGGGGGGGGGGCACTGTCAACCTCCGGGCATCTGGTCCTACCCTGTTTGGTCATTTGTTTTCCATTGTGAGATCGTTTTTATACCAAACTTGCATTCATTGGGACATGGAGTTTCCAATCATTCTTGATACTTCATGTTTGTTACATATAAGTATTTAATATTTTTCAACGAGAAAATAACAGATTGTGACGTTTTACTCAACTTCATTTGTAACTGACCGCTGTAAGATCAGAAAATTTTACATCATCAATAAAATATCTGTTCTCATTATTACATAATTCGGTGGATTTTTTTTCACCTGTAGCACCTTGGTAAGTCCTATTACGATGGTATGTGATAGGTTGTTTCCGATTACATTTTCTTTCTCGTATTTGGGGTGTATATTTGTCAGTGGAAAACTGCCCTGATTGTCCTTTAATGCATTTACCGTAAGAAAAAAATCTAGTGGAAGATACTGTGTAGAACTGCACAGATCTGACGCTGTAGATTTTTGCTCTACATTACAGTCTTTATAAGCATTGATTAACTTCAGATAAATATAAACAATGCTGCAATGATGATTTGTGCTGAGAGAAACTATCATAGTACATGTATGTGTGAAGACTGGTATCATCTCAGATCAGACACCCATATGTACTGTAGTGAGACAATAAACTTCAATATGTGACACGAATTTCAAATTACTTTGATCTTGCGCTATGTAAAATCTATACTCTTTGGTTTTAAAACACCATTGTTATTTTGTGGTATGCAATAAAGGTCACAACTTTTTGCATGAATTTATTTTAAAACACCAGTTGATTCGGAATTGATACACCAAGATGTAGGCAACTTCGGATTTAAAGTGTTGACACTTGTAGCAAGCATGTGCTTGTTTTAGAATATTTACTGGACGATGAGGGTGAATTGCAATTAACTTATGCTAATAAATCAAATAGTAAATAAAGTGATGCGATACAAGACGACAGGTAATAAAACAGATATGGTGCTACAGGAAGTGACAAAACAGACTGACTAGATGGATAATGCTGTGACATCGGAATGGACACGCTGGTTGTAGGAATCTTACAGGTGAAGAATAAAGTCTTACAGCACTTGATATAGCATAGGCTATTAAACCCATTATTAAAGGGAACAATTCGTATTCAAATCTAGTCATCCCACAGACAGGACTGCGTGATATTTGGAATTATGTATACACCTGTACAAATCGAAGAAGGGACATATGCATTCATGTGACTAGTGGATTAAATATGATGTTTTGATCATAAAAAGAAACACATTTAATGCAATGACGGACATCCAGGCTACACCGTCGCGGTCCAGCGGTAGATCAACTAAGGGTCTGAAATTAGCCGGAGTGTTCAGGTAAGCAAATTTCCATGGTGATTGTCAACCTGACAATATCAAAATATGCTACTCCGTTGAAATGAATTGATTTGGTCCGTTTATGTTTATGTATTGTCACTTTTTCAGCAAAATGATACAAATTAATTCTCGAACACCTAATTGGTATGCATTTATGTATGTATGTATGTATGTATGTAAGTTTAGCAGCAGGCGCGGATCCAGCTTTTTCATCAGGGGGGTCCAAGAGGCCTGCGGGATGGGGCTACCATAAGGCTCCTAGTGGGTCCACGGTAACGCACTGGTGGGGGTCCAGGGGGCGCATTTGTGGATCCAGCTTTTTTCATCGGAGGGGGTGGGGGGAGAAGGGGCAAGAGGCCGGGGTCTGGATTTCTACGTTTTTACCGGAAGTAGACAATGCGAAATCATTACCTAAAATTTGATGCATAATAATGAAAATACTTGTGATCCATTATGTCGAAATATGTTGATCAAGGAATTTGGCGAGTGAAGCGAGCCGGAAAATTTTGGACCATTTAAATTTCGATTTGTCTATCTTTCTATTAAATTTGTGATACAATTTAAAGTACAAAGAATGACTGGCGAGTGAAGCGAGCCGAATTTTTTTTCTTTTTAATGATATCAAATATATGAAATAATTTGCTTAACAAATTCGGCGAGCGAAGCGAGCCGGAACATTTTTGACTTCGATTTGTCTATTTTCTTATATTTTATTTGTGATACAATTTAAAGTGCAAAGAATGACTGGCGAG
>JACSZP010003182.1:0-12023 GCA_016161895.1 Pinna nobilis | reverse complement strand
AGCGCCACTCCGTAGTTGGCCGTCCCTGTCTTTCGGATGAGACAGTAAAAACCGAGGTCCCGTGTCACAGTAGGTGTTGGCACGTTAAAGAACCCTTCCTGCTCTACGGTCAGCAGTGCCGAGCACAGGCAAAAATTTGTCGTCCTTCACCGGCACACGGTGACGTGTCCATATGAATGAAATATTCTTGAGTGGGACGTTAAACAACAACGCAACAACAACCGAAAGGTATGAACATGATAATTGACCCCGGTAAATCCAAAAGTATGAACATGCTAGTTGAAAATACAAAAAAATTATCAAACCTGAAAAATAAGACAAAATATTCAGAAAGATAAATCAAGAATGACTAAACTGTCAGTCAAAAGAACATTCGAGCAAGAACCAATCAAATGTGAGGCAATACAAACGGCCATCGTAAGTAAACATGAGATAGACCCATACAAGGACATCAGTCAATACACAGTCATGTTTACTCTGCAAAATCCGCTTTTGTCAGTCAAGTATATACATTTGTTGACGGGTGTGAGGATAACATGAATATTTGGGAATATGGTTCTATTCTATGGTTCAGTGTTTACTACAAGTAAATTTTGTTCAAAGAGCAACTACGCTAGGGCTGCTTATGACATAATAGAAAAGAAATCAAGAAAATTTAATTTATCTATTGATACTAAAATTGATGTGTGTGACAAAACGGTTACTCAAATTTTCCTGTATGGCTGTGAATTGTGTGGTTTTGAAGGCTTATATTACATGTATATTGAAAAACTTCACTTAAAAGTTTTGAAACTCATTTTGATTTTATAAAATTCTACTCCAAACTTTATGATATACGGAAAATTATTAAGATTTCATTTAAGTATAAGCAAAATATTGAGAAATATGAAATATTGGGTCAAAATATTATAGGGCAAAGAATCCGATTTTCGCGGGACTTTATTTTAGCAAATCAGCGGTCATATTACTATTCGCGATACTTTATTTTCGCGCTAGTGAATTTCAGTTAATAATTTGTGTTGTTTAATGCATTTTGATATCAGGTTATTATATTAAGCGAGGACTTTATTTTCGCGAGCCAGTGCTCTCGCGTAATTACGCGAAAATAAAGTTCTCGCGAATATTACTGGATTTACAGTATAAATCTATTTTGTATGAACTTTTAGTAGCTGTGTCAAGAAGTAATGAAAATGTTAATTCCCAGTGGATCATATTTATCCAGAATATCTTAGAGTTCTTATCTTATGTGGTCTAAATTATATTTGGCTCACGCAGAATTTGGTAAACGAAAAATGGTTACTTGATACACCGGAAAAAATTACACGATCAATTCAAACAAAAATGGATGGCTAATTGAAATGCCTCCAGCAAAGGAATACTTTGAAATGCATTTACAAATAATTTGTTAACATTAAGAAACAGTTTATATACATGTATTGATATATCAAGAATTAGCATTGACGCAATAGTTGGATTTAGAACTAGTAATCATAAACTTGCCATTGAAACTGGTAGGTGGGGAATTGTTCCAAAGGATCAAGGATTGTGTAATTTGTACGGGGTAGGTATTGGGGGACGAATGTCATTATATTATGTATTATGGTTTGCAGATCCTTGAATGATGTTAGAGAGTTTAATAATCTATCAAAATTCATTCAGACTATCAATATGAGAGATAATCCTCCTGGTTAAAATAAATGTGCGTTATATTCTATGTACATGTAATATATTGTTTGTATTTATATCTTCTCGGTGTTGTAATTGTACAACGTGAGAATAAACAAAATTGAATAATTGAATTGAAAACTCTAGATCTACTTACAAATACGTGATACCTTTAACTTTTGTCATATATTCTAAAACTTTTATCATTCCTTTATATGAAAAGCAGTCATTCAAGGAATTCATTGCGGAGTAATGACCGGGATTTATAGAGTAATTATGAGTTTTGGTGTTTGCGGGGAACATATTTTTTCAAAACGTATTCACATTTTCGTTGGCAAATATTTTAGATTTTAGCATTTTGTCAAAGGGTAGTATTGGTATAAGGGTTTATGGATAAATAAAACTTAAAAGTATTACAAACAAAATATAGACCTAAAACCGTCATAATACAATGATATATGAAGACGAACGACAATGGCACCGGGCCACAATAATGTACAATCAAACGTACATGTAAGGCAACGTACAAGCACTGAAGTACACACACAAACCAATTTGTTCCTGTTTTTTATACATGTGAGCATATAAACCTCCGAGCAGATGACCAACGTAGCCTATTGCAGAGGTCTATGGATTTTATACCAAAACCTAAGGTCAATTATGTTTACACGAATGTTTCAACAACAAACAAAAAACAAAAAAAATTACATGCGATGCTGATGGATATGGGTCAATACAAGACATCACTGACATCTAAACACGCAATAGAGAACTGGACCAGTGGTAGACCATTTTAAAAAGGTTATTAACCATATTGTGTACTTTACATGGAAACACGGGTTATTATACTACCCTAAAATTAAAACAGTTCTCTCCCCTTCCTTTTGATACCAACAGGGTCCAGGAATGTATGTAAAACTTTTCCAATCGTCAAATACAACCACAATATCATCCAAAATATTCTAGTTCTACTTTCACTTTACTCTACTTTCATTTTCAAATTCACATCAAAGCAAAACCTTGCCTACCTGTGTCCCTGCGGTATTTCTAACCAGTTCCAAATTTCTCTCGATTCTTCCTCAGCAGCCATTTCTTTCTCCTGTTATAAACCTTGATTTCGCTTCCAAATCCCAAATAAAAATAATGGCGAAAGTCGAAGACTTATAGCACACCTAACGTCATGTAAGATATGGCTTTGGTCGCAAAAGCGAAAGAATGTACATGTACAGTGTACACAATATACGTGTATATATATAGTGTTTCAGGTCTACTTTTACATTGATTTCACAGTAAACTGAAAATAGACTAAAACGGACAAAGTTCAATGTCTTATCGACAATGTTCTTGATTGTAACGTTCTTATGTAATGATACTTATAGATATCTTTTGTCATAAATATATTTCATAAAGTGTACAGTATTAGCGTGTTCTTGGTATCCATTGAGGGAGGCAGTAAGAACCTAGGATTCTTGTCAAAGTAGTTTTAGGTACGTTTAATGTCACATGCTGCACAGGACAAAATCCTAGGCATTGGTAAAAATGCTCTGAAGCCAGTGTCAGGTAGATCGCATTACGGTGTGGCTAAGATGACGTTACCAGTTCCGTAAAATCTAAATACAATAACAAAAGTAACAGGGTGTGGGTAAAGCTATTTTCAACTTTAATTTACTGAAGAAAATTTCATATTGAAACAAGAAATTACCCAGGACAGTATGACGGGAGTTCAAAGTAAAATCTAACCAATTTCAATTCAAGCAAATTGGTCAATGTCCAAGGTCCAGCTAGGTCAAAGGGTCACTAGTTAAATGGTGTAAAATAAAAAAATTTGGTTACTAGCAACCTGCAGTAAAGAATTACATTTCTGTCCATTTTGGTTTTTGTTTCCGGAGAATTTGTTTAAACAAGAAAATTTAAGCACGATGTTGCCGGAGAGAAGGACGGCGAGACGTCAGACGGACAACAACAATTCAAATATCGGAATTGCTTTATAATCCACCCAATAAGTAAAAAAAAGAAACTTATCTCTTGAAGACGTGATCGAGAATTAAATGTAGATTCTCAATGCGGAAATTATTAATTACAGCGCAACCTTGCTATGTTGACCACCTTTCTAGCTGATTAAACTGGCCTAATTACTAGTATATGTAGTTAGATACCTCTTTAACGAAGCCTGTCCCTTAAAGGAAACAATTTAGCAGACCGAATATCAGCAGGCATTTAATCATGAGGAGGTATCTTAATAAAGTTTGTTCCCAGGCTTTCGTTTCTTAGACTCACATAAGTATTGCGAGTAAAGTGTGTGATGGTTGATACAAACTTAGTGACTTTTCTTAAGCATCTACCAAACTGGCTTCTGATAGTTAAAATTCATCAATAAATAGCATTAACACAAAATTGCATAACCTAGTTAATGTTTCATTAGATAACAAGATTGAATTGCAACACAGTACAACTTATACATTCTATAGCCAAATATCCTTTGATACAATCATCATGTATGTATACTTATATGCCGCATTATATAACCAATACTATCGAAAAGTGTTACAAACATGTACACATGTATATACATATATGTGATGACAAACATATTTTGAGAGACAATCCTTTAAACGACCCCATGGAATCTATCCGAACAAGTTAGATACCAGACCTCATAAATTAATACAACTTTTGTCTATTGCTAATGTTATAACTATGAGAAATCTGGGTAAATTTTTACATCTTGCATCAGTTTGAAGAAACGGGGGCCTCGATGAGTTTTTACTGTAATAATTTAGAAAAGAAAAATATAAATTTCTTGAAAAGTAATATCTTCTGTACACAAGTAATGTCTTCGCTTAGTGTAGAATAAACAGTATAGTTGTTGACATGTTTATCATGGGCCGAACGTTGTGTAAGCTCACTCTCTCAGTATACATGTTGTATCCTTGTCACGTTGTATATTTTGTAAATAAAATGTATTTGTTCATTATCTGATACGCCAGATGGCATAAAGAATAAAGAACGTGAACTAGATATAAATGAGTAATAAATCGATTGCAAAGACGATTACAGGTAAGTATACCTGTGTAGATCAGATCGGATATCATTGTTATTAGGCTGGTATGTCTTACTTATTAACAGCAGTGACGAAAATAATAAGTGACGACTAATTATACGACCTAAAACAATCGAACACGTGATTGCTAAATGGTTCTTAATGTTGACATCGAATAATACTTGAATGAAAAACTATGCTGTAGTTCCAATCTATCTCATACATACATACATACATACATACATACATACATACATACATACATACATACATACAAAAATCTAGTTAACATTTTTGAATAATCAACAATAAATGTTATAAAAATTCAGGGCTGGAAAGATGCCAAAACACTGATTTATCGTAGTAATAGGAAATGTATTCGTAATTTAAGCAATTTGAATGATATCGATGATGAGTACCAATATATGTTTTGTTACAGAGATCTAGAAATTAAGAAAGAAAGAAAGATTTATGGTTGAAAATTATTCTAAACGTCCAAAAAGATTTTTATACAAAAACAATAGATATTAATTTTACGAAAATTGTAAATTTTTAGAAAATGATCAAAGAGAGGGTTTTTTAACTTGTGGTAGATAACAGAATTAAATGTACTTTTAACAGTATACACATAATTGTGCATGAATTTATGATATGCAAATATATTTGTTATTCTTGTTCTCCAAAATGTATGTAATGCGTTAAACAGAAATAAAACGATGTCATTATATATGAACGTACGCGTGATAACACAGTACCAAGCTAATCGGAGACAATGCGTATGACTACTTTATTTCTGTCAAGTGTACTATGATTGAAAGTACATATATACAGTCCGTTTTAAATTGTTTCTTAATCAATCTTATTACGGGAAAGTAATATTTATTTCCTCTTTTTGAACTTCCAACTGAAATGCAATGTAATGAGTTATTGTACGAGTAGATCCACGTGAGTGGCATTTGATGTTTATACAAATTTTATAATTATCAATTGAAACAGCAAACAGAGGTAAAACATATTGCATTCAAGCATTTTTCTGAAATATTTTCATATTCAAACATTTATGAATCTATAAAAATGGTATACATACAATCAAGGGACATAAGTAAGTTCCTAAAACTTAATTTCAATTTCACTATATATGTTTAGTATTTCTGCATCTGTTTGATTTTGTTTTCCTGAATCAGATAACATCCAAATTGAATGAAAAATAGCATGTTTGATCCTGGAAACATGGACCTAATTTTGACTATATTTTACTTAGTTTACATACTAGTACAATACTTAGGTTTCATTGTTTTCTGTGGTGTTCATTCATTGTGCCATAGGTCTTTTCATTATCTTTATAATAAACAATGAAAGTACCTTACTAGAATGTAACTTATGAAGAATGATGCCTTTCTCCTGAAATGATATATAGATAACAATAGAATTTCTAAGATACGATACATCCTTCTCTTCCTGTGTATCAAATTTTCTTGAAAATGGATGAAAATTAGATTCTAGAGGAGTTATTGATAATATGCAGATTTTGTAAGAATATATAGTGAAAAATAAATTTTTGGGAACTTACCAATGGCCGGGTACTGTAGCATTTTTTGATTTTTTTTGCCTTTTAATGACGGGACAAATTCAACATATTCAAGCTACATAATTAAAGCAGTTCCTACCCGAACGAGACAAACGTAGATATATTCCAAACAGTCCTATAGTTTGTAATAAAACAAACAGATTTGCTCGATCTTACCTGATCTGTTTATCGAGAAAGGTAGATATCAAAAAAGTCTTCGAGAAAAACAGTGTGTCAACAATGTAATAGAAATGAAATGGAGGATGAGTACCATTTTACCCTCATCTGTCCTTATTACAGATAGTTAAGAAACAATTATATCAGTAGATACTATTATGTCAGACGATCTATATTCAAATTTATTCTGTTATTGGTTATTAAAAACAAAAAAGAAAATATGTAACCTTTCTAGATACCCTAGTTGTGCTTTTGCTAAAAAAGGATCCTACTAACCTCCGCTCCCTGTCTTTCCTCCCACATATCCCCACCCTCCTTTATGAATGATTGTGTGTGTGTTTATGTTCTCTTTCATGTTTATGTTGTACATGTATACTATATTACTGTATTATGTATATTATGCCTATGCATTTAATGTACTCGTACTGATGAGTAGGAAGACTTGAGCGAATTAACCAATGAAATAAATGAATTAACTGCAGTATCTATCACGTGATAGAAAAAAATCTCCCTCTCTCTCATTTCTTTTACATTTCATTACTTTTTTCATAATTTTCATAATATCACAATCTAAATTCCACATTTTGTGACTTAAGGTTATGTCGTATATATTCAACGTTAACTATCTGCATGTATTATTCTAATAATCATTATGGTATAATATAAGGAGCTGGATTCACGTAAGCTCTAAGCTTTGTTCTCCAAATCCTATGTATTTTTCATATACATATTATTCACTCTGCAAATACTTCATTAATCAAATAAATGAAGTTTAAATCAAGCATTGGTGTAGTGCTATATACATTGAATCAATGGAAATAAAACTACGTAGGGCGAATTTAAGACCAGGTGAAATTACTTTCAGTTAAAAAAGGACAAAATTTATCTCCGGCGAATTTGCATAGGTTTACAGTAGAAATACAGTCTAAAATATTCAACATTTATTCCCTCTTTTTGAGCTTCTACTGAAAGAATGAGTTATTGTGACAGTAAGTATTCTTAAGAGATCCTCTTCTTCGACTGTTGCTATTTATACAATTGTTATAATTCTCAATTGAAACAGCGCGATGAAGATTGAACCCAGCTTCAAAGCTGTGGCTATTTGTACATATAAATGTACCTTGTAACGACTTATGCATCGGTTGTACAATTAAAGGCTATTTCGATCACGCATATTCCATGTCACATATTTTAAACTGAACTATTCTAATTTTGATCCATTGTTCTTCTTGACTTTAAATGATTCTTTTTAAATGAACAACACGCACCAAAACATAAACAAATATGAGAACAGGCAGCAGACCGAAACGGAATCAAATCAGAGGCGATAAAATAATGAAAAAAGTTTCTCAAGCGCCCTGCATAGTAAAATCGTCGTCGCATTCAATACATTTAATTGTAATTTTCTATCTTTCCTCCGTAGCTCCTGTCCGTTTTATCATTCTTTTTCCCTTTCTGAAAAATTCTTTATCTTCCGCAATAGTTTGTCTTAACATTCAGCTGATTTCGATGTTATCGTATAAGAGGGCAGGTAGGCGAAAATCAATCTAAATTTAATGTTCAAAACAAATCCACGTTCTCCGAACACGATTACTGATAAATGTTAAAAAAAAACAAAACAAAACTATACCTTCCTCATTTTATCTTTTATAAAAGTACCAAAGAACTAAACGTTTGTTTTGCTTGGCCTAACAATGAGTCAATCGGTGTTGTTCTAAATGAGGACTGCAGCAATCGCCATTCAATGACTATACCAAAATATCAAGCTAAATAATAAAAACTGTTTTATATATCGCCAATGGCATTAATTTGTATTCAAAAGAATCCCTCAACCTTTTTGTGTGACAATTAAGAATTCCCACTGATACGATCTGGACCAAGGCGTGGGTATCTTGTCGGATGACGTACTGGATATAGGTATCAACAATAAACAATGAAGTATTTAATTCTATTCATTAGACTACCTTATAAACGAAGGAAAACAATACCCCTGTATTAGTTGATACTTAGCTCTTGTGTTGAGATTACACAAATGTTTTACTGGAATTTATACATTTCACGACAAAATTTTACTATAAATCTGTCATACGGCAACGGAAAAGTGTTTAGTGACTCAAAACGTCCGTGGAAATAACATTACTGTTGTTTGAAAGATTTGTTTGTTAAGTTGTAAATAGACAAAGCAATATAATTATACAGACATGTCGGATTATGTTGGACATCCCATGTCGCCTAGAGCGGCACAAAGGTTTCAGAACCCGATGTCGCCTACAAGGGGCCAGCCGCCTAAGATGATGTCGCCGATACCAATGTCGCCAAACCCGACGTCACCGAATCCCATGTCGCCCACAGGGACAGAGAGACCACCAAACCCTATGTCACCAAAGGCCAATGGTCGGCCGCCTAATCTAATGTCTCCCAACGCACCGAGAACCAGAGCGGGAACAGCATTGTCATCGGTTACTACGTCACATCCGGTAGATGATGAAACCATTGATGACAGTTTGTTGATGTGTAAGATTTGTAACAAACAACTTACCGGTCCAAAGCATTTCCCCTGTCTCCATACATTTTGTGAGAGCTGTCTTACTGGCTACGCTAAGGACATGCATGCGCAAGATCCGTCATCACAGCTTCGATGTCCGACGTGTGACGTACCCGTACCGAATTCGGTACAGAAAGATCCAACACAAACCGTGCGGCTTCTACCTGTCAACTATCTCCTTCAGGCTCATATTATCAAAAAGCAGTTTCAAAACAGGCAGTGCAAGCCATGTATAAGAATGGGAAGGAATTCTACGGCAAAGTCCTGGTGTTCTGAATGTGGTGAAGTCCTGTGCGACAACTGCGTGGCAACTCATGGGTCAATTCAATCCACAACGCGACATGACATCATACCGATCGAGGAGGCGGCGAATAATCCAGCGATCACACAGAGAAAAATTCTCTGCTCGGAACATCCGACCGAAGAATTGGTCCGTTTCTGTATGGAACATCAACAAGCGTGCTGTTCCAAATGTAAAACCGGCATACATTCTAACTGCAACTCCTTCCTCCCACTGGATCGCGCCGTGGAGGTCATGGTGAAGAAACAGGAACTGACCTACATATTGTCCCTTCTGGATGTGATGAATAGTAACACCGAAAAGATAATTATGGAAAGGAAAAAGGCCGTAGAGGATCTGGATGTCCACAAAACCCAAAGGGAGAAAACTATCAAGCTGTACCGACAGCGTGTTAACGAACACCTTGACAGCTTAGAGAGCGCTCTAGTAGAAGAATTCGAAACAGCCCATAATAAAGAAATCGTTCAGATAAAAACGGATTTGTCGGTTTTCGAAGAGAAGCGAGATAAGATTGATTTTTACAAAAAAATGTTAGAGGCGGCCAAAAAGAACGTAGCTTCGGTGACCGTGCTAACAGAGGGCGCCAAAATCCGTCAACAGTGCCAGTTTTTGGAGGAGAATTTGCAACATCGGGCGAGCAAACTGGTGAGAACGGATTACGATATCAAGGAGAGCGATATGATTAGTAAGATGCAAAGTCTCGGATCCGTTCATGTCCGGCAAACGCCACTCCATTCCAACAAAATCGTGGAGCACACACATTTGGCAAAAGCTACGAGGATTGCCGAGAAGCGGCACAACTTTCTGGCATTGAAATATCCCAGTAGTATTATATCATGCGGAACAACGCTGCGTGAGGACTTAATTCTGGTCGATCAAAAAGGGAGAGAAGTGCGTGGATACTCAGAGACAGGGCAGCGACACGAATCACAGATTTGTCCTATGTACGAGAACCCGTTTGATGCAGCAGTGATTGGTCGAAAGAAAGGCCAAGATTTTGTTGCCGTAACTATGCCAAACCTTAAACAAATACAAATTATAGTCTTTCACGGTGATAGAGCAGTCAATTTGGCAGAAAGAAACCAATACTCGACACACGAAAAATGCTTCGGTATAACAAACCTAGATGGCATCCTCTTTGTGGCCTGTATGGACCGTATAGAGGTATGGGAGGTGGATTCCGACATGCGACTAACTCAGCTCTCTACCATGATGATAGAAAGCACCAGAGTCAAGTACATATGCGCCGCGGACCAAAATAGACTCTACTACTCAGACACGTCCACAACTGGAGCTCTATTCTGCATCACTACCGATGGAGCAACTATATTTCGATATACGCACAAGAAGTTGCAGAGACCAATGGGAATCGCTACCGACAAACGCGGCAATGTCTACGTGGCGGGATTCCTTTCAAACAACATCCACGAACTCACACCGGAAGGAACGTTAGTTCGAATCATTGCACCGGAAGATGACGGGTTCAAAAAACCGATGGTCTTGATCTCGACTCCGGACAAGATTTTCATCAGTTACGAGAATCACATCATCACGTACATGTATACATCCTAGAATAAACAACATGTGGCAGAAATTTCTGTCAACACACTAGATTTTCTATCAACAATCATGAGTTAACCTATAGCAACTTTCGCATTGGTATAACCTACACGTTATCGGTCCTATAACGTGTTTTTTCTTGGTCATTTAGACTTTCTGAAGTGCCGTTGGTTTCGTGCGGATTTTTGTTAATACGATCTGGTAAATTTATCAGTAAAATATACAGCTTGCCACATCCACGGCTTGTTGAAGTAGATCTGATTCGGTATATGTCAAAAACTTCCGTTTTTATTTATTTCACTAATCGTTTATCAAAAGATAGGACATTTTTGCAACAGCAATGATGACATCTCTTGCGGGTTTCATGTATCTCACTCGTGCATCGTTGGACTGTAAACTTATGACACTAATGGATCACCATAGATATAGAAAAAAAAACATTTCAAAGTATTAAAGCTTCTATTTTTCAAAGAGAATGTTAAAAAAGATTCAATGATTATTTGTGATATGATTTTCATATAATGTTTTCCATGAAAACGAAGAACATTGTGCACTACACAATAGATCTTATTTTCTGAGGAAGAGTGTAATTCTAGGTTGAACCATTTGTTTGCTCAAATGAACACATTCATACATGTTTATGTCATTGGTAAAGACAAAGCGAGTCATTGTAAATTGATATTGATTTTGATGTTAAACATATCTGTCATACTAACTGATCTTTATAATTCTCAATTTGTCATTCACAGATTTGTTTAAATTAATTTGAAATTTTTGCGGCGTTGGCCTCTGATGTAAAATTAAAAAAAAATTGTAATGAAAAATAAATGTAAAATACCAGTAAAAAGCAATTGTTATGATGTACATGGAATATACTCAGGATTGCATAACCCCCCCCCCTCCCTTCTCTCTCTCTCTCTGACGCGGCAAGATCGAGAGTACAAAATTGATCTTTTCGAAATGCGTTCTGATAGTTGCTCATATTTGGATAGGGATGAAAAATTGAATGAAAAATAAAGGAAAATGATTTCACTTTCTTCAGTTGTTTTATCTCAATCCTACTGCAGTTTCACGGCGACTGTGACCAGTCAGCAGGGGGAGCTTACTCTTCCTTGACACTATCCCACCTCTGGGTTTTCAGAGGTCCGTGTTTGTGCTCTGCTCACCA
>JACSZP010003181.1:741-16728 GCA_016161895.1 Pinna nobilis | reverse complement strand
ATATATATCTGTTTATTGTCTTTTTTATACATGTAATAGATTCAAATAGGCCGCGGAATCACTTCCCTTATACCTGTAGTAAAAGTCAACGCCTCATTTCCATCAGTTGAGTCGAATCAGCCATTTGGATGTTCTCAACTTTTTTTCTTTAACAGTTTTATCAATTTTATAAAAGAATGCATATATATTTACGAACCATAAAAACCTAGTCCAAACATTCTAAGCTTGGATATCGACGGACGCTTCCCTCAAAGCAAGTTACGTCATACCGGTTTTTCTGATGAATATCTCTGAACCTGTAATAAACGATGAAAAACAGGATATCACGTGATTTAATATATTTATATACAACAAGTGTAAAAACCAGTACTGACGATGTGTTACCACATCTTTACTCATAAACATTTTGCTCGGTATAAGGTTAATTCAGCGAATGAAACATTAAAAGATAAATATGTTGTTAGGGAATTTGTATTAAAAAAAATCAAGGTAAAATGATCAGGAAGAATCTGCATCTCTAGCTTGAATTAAATCCCATTAACATGTTGCATGACCTGCTCCCACCTATGGTATAACCATGGTCCAAGTCTTCCCAACTCTTTATTTTGGATTCATTAAAGGAGTTTTGAGATCGTTCACTGATCGATACGTTCATTAGGCAATGTTGCAATCAGATATTTTTGTTGTTGTTGTCATTCCTACGTTGTTGTTTATCATCCTACTCAAACATATTTCAGTCATATGAAAACGGTACAAAATTCCGTTGAAAGGCTTTGCGATTTGGGCTATGCTCAGCGCCTAACTATTGTCATTGAGGAGTGAAGCATCTTTCAAAACCCGGCTGTGACTATGCCAAGGAATCACGGTTACATTTAGCCACTTAATTTACTGTAAATCCAGTTTTATTCGCTATACTTTTAATTTCGCGTAAGTACTCACTCGCGAAAATAAATTAATCGTCAAATTTTCTACCATGGAATATACGTACCCATTACAACGAATTGTTGTTACCCTTTGTCACAAGTCGCGAAAATATTGTCTTTCGAATAACCCTAAGGTCGTCTAGTCGTCAAAATAAAGTTCCGCGGAAATTTCTAGATTTACAGTAGTCAATTGTCAATGTGACAATCTTTTCATGAAATGAAATTACAAATATTCGGCAGTGTCACTTTCCCAAACAACAAACTAATTTTGGACTACTTTATTTTATATATGTACATGTATATATTTTCTAATCATTTGCACAAATATTTGAAGTTGGAATTGTCGTTCATTAGATAAATATTTACGAATGAACGTAAGCGAAATGTATTACTTTTTATGAATGACAGATACGTTTTGAGATGTGTAGATTTCCTCTCGATTACGTCTCTTTCGCAGCCCAGTTTACAGATAATTTTTTCTGTTTATCGAAATTGTCTAACATTGAAAGTAATGTTTACGCAATTTTCTTGCAAATGTCATAAATCTTTGAATAAATGTTTCTATTTGATTTGTTTTGTTCGAATTTTTATGGCATTGGAATTAGTCTTGTTTTAAATATGACTCTTTTTAGCTTGTTATCTTGTTCGGGCATCGAGTTCTAGTCTTATTTAAAGTATTCCTTACTCTCGCTTTTAGATTTTTTTTCTGAACTGTAAGCACAAGTCGAAGTCCGTTTGTTTTCTTGGTCATTTAAATATGGAGGGCGTTGTCTTTTCAGGGGTATAATTGTAGAAGACTCTCCCTCTATCACTTATTTCGATGCTTATTTAGATGGTTGCTTCATTTACGCTAGTTGTTATTAAATAGTTTTTACGAACTGCGACATTTATTCAATCTTTACTAATTTGATTTTAGTTTGACAATAAACTCTTAGCGACCGTGGCCATATTTTTAAAAAAAAAGAGCCACTTTTTCGAAACTCCTGAATTATTCCCTAAACTTCTGGATTGGTTGTGTTGTCTCGAATTAAGAACTTAAGTTTTAATAATAGGTGGATAATTTGGATATTTACACCTTTGAAATGGATTCTTTTCTATTCAGAGAGGGATACTTAAGATGCCATACCATTTCACTGGTCGCCGGTTTTTACTGTCTCATCTAAGAGACAGAACAGTAAAACCACCCATGCCACAGCTGGAGCGCTAACTAGAAATATATTATCAGGCTATGGACTCGCTCTGATGGAGCCGCTTAAGATCTCCTTAGCAATTTAGTCATTTTAATATCCCCCAGTCACCAGCTTTTACTTTTGGGTCCACTGTGGTGTCCTATTGTTGATCTCCTTCAGGTCTCTTGGAATAGTTGTTTAAGAAATGTTATGCTGTCTTTTGTCGTTGACGTAATTCGTAATTTCCTAGGCTGTTCGCCACACTGATTTTGACTACGAATTACTCCGTTTACCAGATCTAGAAAAAAGGACTCACGGCGGGTGTGACCGACCGATAGGGGAAGCTTACTCCTCCATTGCACCTGATCCCACCTCTGGGTTTCCAGAGGTCCGTGTTTGTCCATTATTTACCAAATTTGTATATTGTCGACTGATTCTTTTGGCAATTGATATTTTGGACCGGTATCTTTTTATATTTGAATAACGCCCTTGATATGTATACTGGGCTTCTAAAATTGTCAGCATCGTTTTGAAGAAGGTTTGACCAATTACAACGAAGTGTAAGGTGAAGGAACATGCCTATAACAACACATATAACCATATAAATAAAGATTTTTTTCAAGTGAACTTGTGTGACTTATATAAAGCCTATATGTTCGGTTCTCCACATATGAAGTGTCAAGTTTCAGCCTATTTTTCTCTTTTCTCTGTTTCCTATCTTCACGTGTATCTTCCACCGCCATAAATTGATCAATATCTTAAAAAAGAAAACCGACATCGAGACAGACAAGGCATTTTATTCCGTATTCAAATTGCATTGTGTGTTATTTACAATCCCACGTGATGGAACCTAAATGTGAATTTAAATGCGAGAAGTAGTTTGGCTAAACATTCCTGTTCCTTTGGGGAAAAATTACGTAAATATACAAACTGCACGTGCATATGAATGCGAAATGGTCGGTATCACTGAAAATCATCTTAACACATAAAATTTTTCCGATTTTCAAAGAAAAAATATTCCAGCAAAAAAGTTTCAAAGAGACAGATAAACATTTCAAAATGAACAGTTTATTATATTATCACAGGGCGCAATATCAGATAAGAAAATCAAAAGACTCTAGTCATTATTCTTAATTATTTTGTGTGGATCATGTTTTATTTCTTCTAGCATCTCATTATACCCTTTTTCATTATTTTCTAGGTACAGCTGAATGTTCACAGGTGTCTAAATTTATATTACAAAGTTGACCCCTTTGAATAAAGTGATTTGAACTCAGTTGCGTATATCCCATGTATTATTTTTTCTAATAAATATAAATTTGAGAAACATCAAATGAAAAATTTTAGATCATGATATTCCAGTTCCCTTTGAATTATGAAGAAACATATTTCTTTGAAATTTGACGATTTCTTTGATATTCAAAACTCTTGTCGCCTCCGAATTCAACCACAAAGAACGGCGGCTTGAAAATTCTACTATAAATGCACGTGCGGAGTTAAACATTCTTCAAACATAAACGATTTGGAGATTATAGCATTTTGATTTTATCTACGATTTGATGTAAGGATGCCGATGAAGACATGCTGAGGCACCAGATATTTCTCTTTCAGTGGCTTCAGAAGTACCTTCGAAGCCCTCAGAGAGGTTAGCCAACAAAACAGTTTCTTCTTTTATGCAATTTTATATAGGAAATGATTGAATGTTATCGCCCGAGGTCAAATCTCACGCGATTTGGCGATAAAGTGGCGAGATCGAAAGCAGACGAGAAAAACCGTTGACAGTTGAACATTAATGATGAATGGATCCTAAAGATAACCCTTGATCTGCATGAGCTATAATGAGTATCAAACAATACACGCGCATCAAAGACTTGAGCACGCGGAGCTGAGAAATGCCTCTTCTTCGAGATAAGTCAGAACTTTTCCTTCTGTCTCTTTTTTCCGACTCTGTTGATCGCCTCCTTGCAAGCATCATCAGCTCTACAGAATTTGGAGAAATCATATCAATCAAGTCGTGATTTCTGGACAGGTCAGAAAGAGTAATGTTTTGCTGATATTCACAGTGTTTGCTTCTGTTCAACTCTACGCCATCTTAGTTGTATGTGAAAAAAGCCCACAAGTAGCCGGTCTAGGGCTACGTGGGTAGTACTGGCGTGTGCTAAGAGCTATAAGTAGTCACGTCGCAGTGTGAAGCACGTCAATCATCCATCTACAGTAGATTCCTTGTACAAAAATAAACAACTACATGTGCTTTTCAGGATACAAATGGTCCAGGTCCACTCATATCTTACTCACAATAACTTAGCCACCACGACGGCCCTTATGATGTAACAAATGGACTACTGACTCTAAAATACATGAAAGGAATTTACGAAGTAAGAACACATGACATGTTCAAACGAAATCAACTTTTTATCGAATTCGTAGGCTTTCCGTGGAACAATTACGACGGTAGTGGCGTGCCAACGGGGAGCGCTAACACCTGGTCCCATCCCCTAAGGAGTTTGAAATTGTTTTCCACTTTGAGACCATTATTATTCCTCCATTTGACATATACATTAGGACTTGGATTTTCGACTTTTAATTGTTACCTCTTCAGTGTTCTGTACAACGTAGATTATGTTAGATATAATAAAGTGGAAGAAGTACCAGAGGGCAAGGGATGTCCGAAAACCCTAAAATTCATTCTTTTAAAAGTCCTAATTAACATGACAAGTTAAGAGATGATAATGGTCTCAACGTGAAAAAACAATTACAAATCCATATTGGAATGGGACCAGGTGTTCGGAATTCATTGCACTAAAGGAGTGCGTATGGTTTTCGGAACTTTGTTTACAATCTGTTACTCAGAAAAGCACTCAAGGAGTACACGTGGTTGTTCGAACGTTACTCATATTTAGTTACAACACGTCAAATCATTAGAACGAGCTACAAGAGATTCACAGTCGGGATCGGTATTCCGGCTGTATTTATAAGATGTTTATATCCGACATGTCATTTCTGTTATTTTATATGATCATAATTTTAGATTTTATCAGGTTAAGATAACCTCGCGTGAAATTGATCCGTTTCAAGCCACGTGCGCTCGGACCCATCGGTTACCCACGAGCTGGATGTAAGTTTCACAATAACAGACAGTCAGGTGATATCGGATTTTTTCATCAAACCCCGAAAACAACATAAAATATACTTTTATCCCCTCATTAGGATCGTTAATTTGGCTTCCCCCTGGAAAGTTTTGCTTATAGAAAGATTGTCTTATCTTCGTTCACACACTATCGATTTACACAGATCGCATAAGTAATCAACATTTAATACCACTTCTTCCAAAGATAATATTTTAACCATACAACGTGAGTTCCTGGTTCACATATATACCTATATATACACTATTACTTACTCTTGTAAAGGTTGTTGTTTGCCTCTTGTGCAAATTCGATCATTAATTACATTTCTGTACGTACTTTAACTAATGAATTCTTTTAAATGCAAAATTAAGTACAAAAACAGTTATTTATATTATTCAAAAGGTTAAATTATTTTGCTTTATAATTGGTTGAATGGACCTATAGGTTAAACAATCCTTTTCTCGTTTTTTCAATTCCGAAATTCAATTCAGGTCTGGGACTCAGATAAACTCATCAGAAAATTATGAAAAAAGCAACATGAAGATACAAAATGAAAATTCAAAAGTCGAACGCCATTGCGAAAACAATAAGAAGCAACACCATAAACAGTAACCCGCAATATAAAACATAAAACTAAAAATAAAGTAACACACGAATTCCATGATACCAGGTGCATTATGACCATCTCCTTCCTAGATTAGCCTTTACCTTTTGTGAAAGACTTAACGGAACGGAACAACGTGACGACTTTTGAATGTAGATACGTCATAGTTACTCTTTCCAGCGCACCTGGTCTCACAGAGTTTGTGATTTCTTATGCTTCAAGAGCTTTTCAGTTTTGATTATTCCTAGCGCTGTATTTCTATTTAGTTATACTCTAAATTAGATGAATCAATGAGAAAGCAAACGTTATTGCGTGTTCAATTTTGTTATAGATTTACAAAATATGCGATATTTTGAAAGTGATATACCTCCGGGGAAGTATAAGTTATATTAATTATACATTATTCTGTTTAAAATCCACTAGACCAGAAATATATTCAGGAAAGGAAATGAAGCGTTTGGACACTCTACATGCATTTTAATCGATTTAATATTTCCTGGTAACATTGCAAGGTCAAAACGGAGTAAGTGGATGCTCCTCTAAACTGTGACCTACTCTCAGGTCACAGAGCAGACCACTGGCCGCGATCGGAAATCATTTATTAATAAACTTTGAGCTTTTATATACTCTAAAAGCACGCTGTAATGTGTATATTCCGCTACTCATCTTGTTAGATTTGTTTTTACTGCTGAGTTATCATTTAATTTACGCTCGTTAAGATCAAATGCGTCTTGTTCAGTGTGATCTGAAGGAACTGGATGAGATGAAAGCTCCCTGAGACAGCGTCAGCGTGATACCCCGTTATTTATTATCGCTTCCGTACACGCCGCTTATTTATCGTCCTGTCAAGCATACAACCCACTTAAACTCGTCCGGGAGGGCCAAGGCACTGGTTCATATCCTTATTATATAGTGTTGTTGAATTCTAAAATTGAAAAAAAAATTCTTACATGTTGTTGCATTTTTGTGCAGATTATCAGTTGTAGTATTTTTACCTTTTTCCATTTTATTGTCTGCTGTGGGACCGCCATGGCCTAGTGGTAAGCAAATTTGCTTTCTGAATGTGAGGTCATGGGTACAAAACCGAGTCACACTGTAGTTTGGTGTTCCTGTCTGTCGGATGAGGCACTAAAAAAGAGATCCCGTGTTACGGTAGGTGTCGGCATGTTAAAGAATCCGCCCTGCCCTGCTCTACGGTAAGAAGTGCCAAATATAGGCCAAATTTGTCGCCTTTTACAGGCACACAGTGACGTCTCCATATTAGTGAACGATTCTTGAGTGGGACTAAGTTAGACCAGTTACAACAATGAATATTAGAAAGAAGATTCAAATAAAGGTAAAAGTTCCTAGCAAAGGTTAAATGGGATTCGCGATTTGCGGCTGCAATACGTGATAACCTTTAAGAGTTGTGCAGATTTTGTGTATAGAGTGCCACTTCAATTTTGCCCCTTCAATCGCCTTTAACAGTGGATATTTTAAAACAAAAGCATTACTCCATCATCGACGAAACAATAGTCACGCGCGAACGTGAAATGTATCACATGATGCGGAGGTAAACTTCATTTGAGCGACATACATCGGCTTGATATCGCCAAAGTTCAAGAGAAACTTTCATGATTTTTTTACTGTAAATATACAACATAAAAATCACAGATAACAAAGTATCAATCGCCAAAAAGAATCAGTGGGCAATATGAAAATTTTTGGAATTTGGGCGTACACGGACTTCTGATAATTTAGAGGTGAGACCAGGTGCCATAGAGGAGTAAGTGTCCCCTGTTGATCGATCGCCTCCGCCGTAAGCCCTATATCCATGCCTGGTACACTACAGTACATGTAATCCGTCATCAAACTCGAAAAAAGAGTTTAAAGAACGGTCTAATCATTATTCGCAATCACGTCAAACAATGATAAAAATTAGCCACAATATCAATTATCATATTATTTTGAATTTTTTGCTATTCTCCTCGTGTTACTATGTTAAGCGTTCTACGAGGTACTGTAAGGTTGGGCAAGTTCTAAATATCATAACTGTTCTTCTGTAAAATCTGTAATTTATACCACCCACGATAATACAATTACTTATCATGTATGGTTGGGTAGTTTCTTGTGTTTGTTTGAGTATTTTGTTCCTTTTTTCATTTCAGGTGTTTGAGTTGCGAATCTAGCGTTAATTATAATACATCATTAACCAAAGAGATTTTTATTTTTGCTGGGACTAAACACGAATAACTTTTTCAGCAAATGTTGTTCCTCTATCATCATTCCAAGAGGGGATTCAGCTTAGATTGGAACCAAAACAAAACCAAAAATGTTTGTTTCCGGGAAAAAAAACGCTAGACATGCATAAAGGTATCAACTACATATTTTCAAATGTGAATTAAGGTCTTTTACACTTAGTATGAACTTTGATTGACACCATGCCCTGGCAAAAAGTACAAAATCACTATTCGAACTTCACAGAAATAAAAAAAAAGGTTATATCAGTCCGCGAAAAGGATTACAAAGGGAATTTACTGGCGTTGAAACTAAATTAACAAAATAGGGTCGAGTTTACTCGGTCACTAATCCTTTTTAGATATTTAGTATTAAACAACTCAGAGGAAAGATAATATTTTACCGGGAACTTAAAACGGCCACTCAACACCACCGCAAACCTTTGAAACCTTTTGCGTATCAGTAGTATTCGATGGCTTGAATGAATCAATCAATCGATGAACTTTTGAACCTTACTATAGATATTCTCATCTTTTTAACTCTTGCTAATTTTAGCCTCATAGTAAATTACTCAGGGTGATTCAAAATTCTCAGGAGTTGTAAAAACTTTGGATGTCTTTTTGAAGTATGATTATATGTACTGTAAATTAAGAAATTTTCGCGGAAATTTATATCACGAACCAGTAGAAATATACAAATATTCGCGATGTTATATCATCGCGTGGGTACATCTTATGTTAAGAATTTATGTTGTTTGACTCATGCTAATATCATATAAGTGTATTAAGCGATGACTTAATTTTTGCGAGTAAATGCTCTCCCGTAATTTCGCTAAAATAAGTTTCTCGTGAATTAAACATGATTAACAGTATATGGAAAATTGTGTCACAAGAGGAAATTCTTCATAAAAGAGTACCGTAAAGATGCAATCGTTATTACCATAGACGACGCCAATTACTAGTATTCTGGATTTCTTTTTAATTTTTTTTAATGTTTCAGAGTACTTAGCAGTAAAAGAAAACATAACCATAGATTCAGAGTACGGTGGGACCTCGTTAATCCGGATGCCTTTGTTCTCCGTCAAAATGTCCGGATTAATAAAGCATCTGGATAACTTAAGCATGCCTTGTCTAATGGCAAATGCAATTTGAAGATTCTGTCCCATGCGAATTCCGTCCAGATGATGAAGCATCTGGACCATTGGAATCGAGATAAATGATGCTAACTGAATTTGCAAATTCTGTATCCCTTATTTTTTGGGTATAGAAAAAGAAATGCATCGTTAACTCATTTGTCTTTAAGGTTTTGTCATATCATAAATTTGAGACATAAAAGTAGAAGCAATTTTGTCAGATGCGCCTTCGATGGGTAAACTATCATATTATAGGAATAGAAGGATGATTTCGTCGTTCCAGACAAAGTTGTATAATTAGAAAATTATTTTCTCTCTCTCTCTCTCTCTCTCTCTCTCTCTCTCTCTCTCTCACACGCACACACACACACACACACACACACACGCACATTCAAGCACCTTCTTTATATTATGCTATCATTGTTGTTTTTTTTCTAAACGTCTGAGTATTCTATGGTCTGGTTGCAATGTGCTTGAAAATAACTGGTAATAAATTAAATTTGTCTTTTTCAATTTTTGTGACTATCCTAGACTTAGGTTGACAAAGTGAATAATGTAACGTCACTATAGTGTTGCCCTTAGAACATCTGGTAAAAGGATTAGAATAAAGTACAGCTTACGATCTCTGGTGCTTATGCCTATCCTCCTGTATACATTCAATTAAAGTTTATATTTACGACAAGACTAATTCCCAGTGCAAAACAAACATCCCAGTTTATTTAAAAAACAAAATTCGATGTAAGTATGTAAGTATATCTGAGACTTACTGGAAATGTACACTCGCTGTTGTGGATAGAGACGCTCTAATTAAAGTCATCAAAAGAGAGTCTGATCCATAAATTCAAAGTGCTTAATTTCTTTAATAAACCCAATACATGCTGCGAACTTAAATAAGTCGGCTGTGGAGATAAACTGGCTTGTTTGCACATAGTCCTAAGTGGACACACATCAAAGACGGATAAATTAGAAAAACGGACATTTGATGGCCAAATCCGCGTTTATCCCAAGGAAAAGGTCATGAGAAAAAACCGTGGATTGTCGCAGAGATAAGTACATAGTGGATGTATGCGAAAATGATAAAGTTCGGGGTAATTGGTGTATGGGACGGAACATGGATCAATCGTCTTAACCTCGAGAAAAAAAAATCACTAATATAAAAAAGGAAATATTCGTGAATGTTTCCTAGATTAATCATGTCTATAAAGCTACATAGGCAATATGCCTATCCAAGAATTGTATCATTTATGATTCTATTTATTATTTTGTCTTGTCTTTCTATTTATCAATCTATATTTTATCTTTCCATCCATATTTCGTTCTGGACATTACGCATCTTAAAGTATTGATCGATAGGGAAATCAGGGGGAAATATTAAATTTTGGTGAAATTGTGACAAACACGGACCTCAACATAGAAGTGGGATCAGATACCAAGGAGGAGAAACCTCCCCCTGCTTATAGTCTCTCTATCTATATATCTATCCATCTATTTATTTAAAACTCTAAAATTTAATCCATTGTTCTGGTAGATTCATCGAAATACATTTATAACTGTCATATTTGTTTTTGAATTTCAAAATTCTCTGTTAATCAAATGTGATCCCTGGACATCAAATTGGTCGAAGAAATTCTAGTCAAACTTCACCTTACAGGTAAATCTCGTTTAACTTTCTAATTCTAAATACCTCTAACCTTATCCTACTTAAGAAAAAAAAAACAATAAAAACTACGTGTATAAAGTATCAACCGAATCCTGGCGCGAATAAACAAACAAATAAAAGAAAATCATCGAAGTCGACGAACGGAAAAAGGCAAGGAAATTAAAAATAAATGATTCTTCTGAATGATAAATGTATTCTTATCAATGGATGTTCTAAATGATGTTACGGATAAGGGCTTTGAGTTATGTTTCTGCATTTGCAATGCACGATACATCTTCCGCGAGGTGTCACTCCATCTTGACGCCGTCACGCTTCAATGCACTTAAATCAGCTGATGCCTCGCCCGTAAACGGAACATTCATCAACCTAGACAATTACATACCTCCGTTTGTTGGAGTAGAGACGACTTTCTTTCTGTCGAAAATCAGCAAGACTCTTTGCTTATGATTTTTATGCTGATTGTCAATGACAAATGGGCTATATATGCAGACCAAAAACAAATATAAAACAAAGAAAAGAATTGAACATGTAGCTAAATATTAAGAAACAACTAAATAGCATGTTTTACCGTGCTTAAAATATATATTTTTACTTTATTTTTAATTGTATAGAGGATGTTTTATAAGCATGGGGTTTTAAAAAAAATGAGAAAAATTTATATGCTTAATCAAAAGTACCCTGTAGTTCCATATTAAGGCATGTCAACTTAAAGATCTAAAAGGTAGTCCTCTCTTAAAAATATAAGTAAACATTATGCAAATTTTCGAAAAAGACGCCATTACAGTTATTTTACAAAAATATCCGTTTGGATCTATTGCAAAAGTCCAGCCAAAAATTCAAACTGAATAATTGAAAGGGTGGTAGATGAAGATGCCAAGAGGGCAATCAAGATGCAAAAATCAAAGGGCGGACAAAACCATGGCCAAAATAAAAAGAGTCAATAAAGCAAACAGCAATCGACACAACGAGACGTGTAAAACTGAAAAAAGAGTAACATGAACCCCACCGAAAACCGGGGGATGAGTTCAGGTGCTCCGGAAAGGTAGACAACTCCTGCTCCGCGCGCGGCACCCGTTATGTCACTTATATTTCGAATCCGAGAAAATTGGGACTTATCTTCCTTTTTGTTTAAAGATAATCTGTGACTTTGAAAACCAGAAAAAATGTTAAAAGTCCCATTGAGTAGCATTGTCTTTAAATTAGTTAATGAAAACAAGATTTAAAGTTTCCTTTTACCTTCCTTTTCCTGATTAAAGATAATCATTGACTTTGAAACCCACAAAAAAGTTAAATGTCCCATTGAATAGCATTGTTTTTCGGCTCATTTTGGTAACATAATTTGAGCGATGCAATGATGGTTAATTTTGGTCTCTGCCATACCTCATTTAAGTAGTAATTTGAACTTTCAGTAGTAACTTGATCTCTGATCTATTAAATCTGCACATGAAATGAATTTGCCTTTAATCTAATGAATATGTCATTTGCAGCAACATGAACGACAATTCTTTTTCTATTTCTTGACTGTCCTATTCATTACAATAAGAAGGAAAATTATTTCGTTTGTTATGTTTTTCACTTCAATAAAAGTTCAAATGTCTTAATCGGCGGTATAACTCTATCTGACAATGCAAATGCTGGGTTCATATGCCCTGTTCTTAAATTCATTAAATATACAAATCTCTCTCTCTCTCTCTCTCTCTCTCTCTCTCTCTCTCTCGTTATAGGTATGCATGATTATTGTACCACCGTCTTCAAAGCCGTGTGTGAAATAATCTTATGGGGATGACTGAAACAATATTGTTAAACTTGTGTCCAATCCCATTTTAAATTATTGTAAATAAAATACCCCCTAGACCGCATTGAGCTGTTATATAATCACTGCGCAAAAAAGTAGGTGTTCCCCAATCGTAGACCAATATACTTAATGTAAACAAGAAATAGGCTGAACCAGAGTAATAAAATAAATAGACGTCAATACAAACTTAATTCGTCCCCCATCAACACGTCTTTTCATTACCCTGTAGCCGCATTAAGTAT
Organism: Pinna nobilis; assembly: GCA_016161895.1. Taxonomy (NCBI): domain Eukaryota; kingdom Metazoa; phylum Mollusca; class Bivalvia; order Pterioida; family Pinnidae; genus Pinna; species Pinna nobilis. The sequence goes on along the minus strand of JACSZP010003181.1, from coordinate 3,858 downwards.
TGTTTAATTACGCAAATGAAACTCAGTATCTCAATTATCCGGGCGTCAAATCGGGGATGCTCTTCTTCTCTTAATGCAAACATCGTTGGAATCACAGTCTCTAGCTTGTAGCCTTTTATCTTTGGCAAAGGCGTAAAATTGGTTCTTTAAAGAATGATTGACGTTTAGAAAGTTTGAAAATGTCAGATTAACGGGTTAAATGTGGGATGACAATTCATCAAGGACATTTGGAATCCATCAGGATCGCTGTTTTTCATTCCTCAATCGTCGAGATAATTAAAATTGCTCTCCCATGACGCAATTAAAATCCTAATGCGCTTAATTAACTCGCCGCAGTAGGAGGCGGAACGATAAGACTCTTGTGGTTGGTCGAGAAGCCGGAGTCGACTGCATGAAATATTGTCTGTTACTTGTGTAAATGGTTTTCGGCAGATGTCGTAATTGCCTTTCCTTTTTTCGGCAGGACCAGTTCCGGTGTGTAGATTGTTTTTTCTCTGAGCTATGAATTATTACACTAGTCCATTACATGATATGGCGAAGGATTTTGACATTCTTCGATTCAAGTTTAGAAAGGAAGTGAACAAGCACCACGGAATTGAAACAGAAGTGTCTTTCTTGTCTGTGGCGCAAATACAATTAAAGTGGCTGGTAGCAATTTGGAAACACTCTTTGTTTTACTTTCAAATGAAATACTAAAAGGTTATGACCGTTGAGATGGTGGGGAAGAGACTAACTTCAAAAAGAATTATATCACGACAGAAAAATGTTTCTAAAAGGTCATGTCCAACATCTGAATTTATCATTCTACCGGATGCAATTTAAGTGAGATTAACATTGCTTTTTAAAAAGATAGATAGATAGATAAATCAATACACGGTTTTTACTCCCTCATCCGAAAGACAGGGACGGCCAGCCGCAGTGGCGCTGCGCGGATTCGATCCCCGGACCTTTCGATTCGAAACCGCTAACCACTCGGCCACGGGGCCCTGACAACACTGTAATTAACAGTGGTGTGGAGAATGCTTAATCTAAATTTGAATGAGACACCTTCAAATATAATTCGGATTTTTATATTGTGGTATTAACTAAGGATAACTCAGTGTATGTGATTTTCTATAGAATGTATACCGGAAGCGGCTTGCGCATGCCCTCTTACATACATGTCATTGCCCGCAGTTTTACATCTAAACTTCTCATTATCCAGGGCGAATTTTATCAACCATAAGATCTTGATGTGTCTTTACAAACGATAAACCATCTAAGTAGATTACCCAAAGAAGAAGAAAGTAGTAATTGCTTTAGTTTTTTTCTCAGTTTTATTATAGTTTTGTCTGTGTTTCAATTGATTTACAAGCAAATTTAAGAAAATTTTACAATTGTATATGAAATAAAACAAGAAGCAAACCTTCTTCCTACAAGAGATTTGTATCATTTCAGAAATTTCATTCAAAGCTTTTTCCTAGCAGACGACACGGCAGCATCTCAATGTATACTTGTTGTTTTACATGGCGTCATCGCGTATGTTTCGATACAAGATAAGGATGAAATAGGCGACGTCTCAGGAGAGATCCTTAGTTAAACGCAGATTATTTGTGTAATTAGGGTGATACGTTTTACAAGTTTTATATTCATGCTAAGATCAACAACAAAATTTGAAAATGTGGTTTTAATTAAAAATCTCGATGAAGTGAATTGACGGACGTTGAGAATTTAGACTTGTTGTTTTGTTTATTAGCGCCCCTTGCAAGGATCTAGCACTTTTATGGGAACGTCACCGTCTGTCGATGGAGTGCTGCAACTATTATTTCTGCATTCATTGCCATTGAGCAGTGGACATAACAACACCTACTGTGACACTAAACTTGCTTTTTTCTCTTTTTTACTGTCTCATTCGAAGGACAAGTAAAACCAAACTCAACGCTGCACGGATTCGAACCCATAACCTCGACACAGAAGGCACATACGCTAACCACTACAGAGAGTGTTCAGAAACGAATATTTACGATGACCACGCACGTATGAGGCTACGATTTTGTCATTTCTTCCGGTACACATGGTTTCATTTCACGAGCATTAATTCCTGACTGTTCTCATTAACTTTTGGTTGTATAAACTGATTCTGACAGCTCCTCCTAATACGGCTCCTCAGCGTGAAGACGCGATTAGCTTACGAAATGAACAGGAAGGTGAGAGTATTCTGGTTAGAAAACAACGCGTATACCAGTATACCAGTATTGTTATCAGGATATGCCTCTTTTAGACGTTACCATAAGAATATCCCTTGGAATCCACACCTATAAAGGTATCGAGTTTAATTCATTTCCACCTCTAAATAAATCTTATATGGTTGTGGTACCGGTGTACCCTTTGCTTACTTTGGAAAACTGTCCTACCTTCTTTGATACGTAAAGTCTTATCGCGTCTTCATGAACAAAAGTGTTACAACTTCGAAACTCCCGTATTACTGGAAGCTTTTGGAAAACTGTATATGTTTGTTTAATACTCACCGAATTTATTTATTTTTACATTATGAGAAGAATTTTCCAATAGACCTCGTTCCCCTTCATGATCAAAACACCTGTATGATCCGAATATTCCATGAATTGCAGATTCCTCATTGGGATTCTTTGTTTTACCATTGAGCAGTAATATTTCGTTTTTCAGAGGAAAAGTATGTGCAATGTTATTTCTACTAGTTTTCTCTTATTCTCCGTGTCTTCAATATATGCTTTGTAACACGTACTTCCTTCACTTTCACCTCTACAACGAAATGTGCCAGAAGCAAAAATGAAAAAGAGGGATAAAAACCGTAGTCACAAGATAGATTTACGGTCGTTTATCTAGCGCGAACCGTCATGTTTTTAACTGTTATACAATTCAACTCAGCGGAATGCAGGTTAAAATTATCTCCGATACCAGAAGATAATCTGAATAATTTGTAGAAGGATGCATCAATCACAGTGTATCATTCATAACTTTTACACGATACGTCATACATCCATTAACCTACTTCCGTCATCTATTTCACTTTCATATTTCCTTGCCAAGTCGAAATCGAAAGTAGGCATATCTAGTGAGACTAGATATTGTATCAGGGCCTCCGTGGCCGAATGGTTA
>JACSZP010003180.1:0-11225 GCA_016161895.1 Pinna nobilis | reverse complement strand
CTTTGAATTTGAAGTCAAAATCGCTGGTCTGTCAAATGAGGCTTAAGGCATGAGATTCTCTGTCATATCTGACACAGACAAGATAAATATTCCCCACTCCGACAGAGTCCATAAGGTACGTCACATTTCTCTTTAATCAAATTTCTTGTGTACCAGATTAATAATTTATTTCACCGCCAATCTTCAATTATACACTTGAGAACAGTTTATAAATCCTGGGACTTTGTCATCCTGGGCTTTTTATGCTGCTTTTGTGTTTGATGGAAGAAAAGACTATATACTAGAGATAAGTGTACTCAACCTAGCCTGACCAGGGATAGTGACCCTCTGATGACTTCCACAAAACAATTTGGCAAGAGAACTATGACTGTTTGATATTACATTGTACTATACATTGATATATGTATACCGGTATATTGTTTCAAAGTCAAATAAGTCATGTACATGTGTGCATTGACTTCCTGCAAATGGCAACCAAAAAGAGTTGACATGTAAACCATGTACTGTAAATTGTTTTTGGTTTTTGGTTTTTTGTTTTTTTGTTTTTTTTTGGAGGGGTGGATGGTGGGGGGAGACTTCCTTCCCTCTGATTACTGAAATACATCAGGAAAAGATAAGTAAATCTAAGCAAACCTGGACATAAAAGTAACTGCCTCCTAATTGTAGAGTCTGTGAACCTAGTTGACTATACTTATGTCTTTGGATTGACATTCTTTAACTTACCAACTGGAAATTTGGAATGTGTAACTGTAAAAAAAGAAATGTTGAATAAATAAACTCATTTCACAGTAAACAGAAGAATATCTGATGGCTATTTTGTTGAACTTAACTAATCTACAATTTGATTTCATAATCACCTGACTTTTCTGTGGCTTGATTTCACAATCACCTGTTCTATGTATTCATTTCCAGGATATTTAATAACTATATGAAGATCTGTTGTCAGAAATTTGTTACTAGGAATTTGACCTCCAAATAGTCAACGGTCATATGCAAATCAGGGCAAAATGATATGATATAGGTGACATATTTAGTCATATCATGATAAACACATATTTTCAGTATGCAAACATGCAACATATTTGATTAAATTCATTCTATAGACAAACATTTTTGAGAGGGATGTTTGAGATATTTTTGTTGATTTATTTTTCTGTGGTTGACCTTGTCAGCGTTCTGTGTTTATGTCTTCACATGTGTATAAAACTACATATTACCATTTCAGCACAAGGACCCAGCCTTTGTAATGCATTTGTTATCAAGATTGGGGATTGGTAAAATGTTTTTCTGAAATTACTACACCATTTTTTTTTTGTTGAAGAATGTAGGAATTAGATTTCTACCCCGGTTAAGATATTTAAATAATACATTAATGAACAGCTATACATGTAGATGTGACATTTTGTAACTGTCTGCGTGCACTTTAGTTTCAAAATTTCATGAATACCACATTTTCATCCTCTGATTTGCATTTATGATATCTTACCCCATCCTTCAATTCCCAAATCTGAAATTACACCCTAAGTATTCACATGAAGTATGTATTGTAAGGTCATGTCTCTTTCCTTTTATACATACATGGTGTTCATATCATATAGAGGTGCTGCACAACATTGCATCATGACAGTCAAGGAGAGGGTTAAGAGGTTTGTAATAGGCAATGATAACATTCAGGTTCAAACTGGAGTCCTCCCCTGCCCATGTTTAGCAGTCATGGCGATTGACAACTATATAATATAGGTACATTTGTAGTACACATTCTGGTTAATCTGATCCCCTCTCCTTTACATGGAGTTTCTCTGTTGAGATTTGTACGCCAAAGTAATTGGAGATCGGGGGCAGGAGGACATATATTTTTTGGTCTGTCTGATTTGTTTGTTCACAACAACATACATATAACTTTTGAATAGTAAGTGATAGGCCTTTCATACATGTATTTCAAATGTGTGTTCGCTCTTTTGCTACCAAAAGTTTGACTCAGCGACCTTGACCTTGGAGTTTGACCTAACATTTTGAAACTTTACTTCTGTATTCCTTTGCTGTTATGTGGGGCAATTATGTTTTAGTCTTATTTGAAATTTCCTGGAGAACCACATCATATTAACTGTTATTTTAGAACTCATGTATATCAGGCAATGGAAAAAGATTAACAGCATGGAGTACAATGTCAATCCAAGGTCTAAGCAATCTGTAGAGGCTCTACCAATTGAGCTTCAACCTATATACAATGTATACAGAGGTAGTCTCTTCTAGGACATTTCATTTCCTTATGACATATACTATACACAGATAACGGCTGGATTATCACTTTTACTATTATCTAATATACTGAGTTATCACTTCCATTGTCCTCGCTCTCCTTTATCACAATGCCTATTTATATATAAATGACCAGTGGTCAGCCAAGTTTCTGCTGCATCCATGTCTCTTTGTCATCCAGGCACTAAACATTAACACAGTCAACAGTACTTTTCATCCAGCCATATAGGTATGTACTCTACGCTCTTTACATGTGGTCCAAAGGTTAAGGTCACCCGCTGAACTAATTTATCTTAAGACACCTGATTCAGGTAGATTGTAACTTCCTGTGCCAATTAAAAGGACACCAGCAATTTCTACACTTTCTGTGCTGGACTCACAAGAATATTACAATAGATAAGGATTTTCTATGGAATCGGTGAGTACCAATTGAATGAAAGTGTTAGTGAAAACGTGGCTGCTATATTTGCATAGCCTACCTAATCAGTTTTGAGGAGCCATATTATCTATGTACTTAGTACAACATATTGATAATTCTGTTCTCACTATAAAATACATTCACAATTCAGTTTGCCGGGTTTTACAAATTCTTACACACAATTTTAAGATTTTTCTCACAGTCAGCAATTTACATTTTCATGGGACTTACCTGTATTTATTATATGATTTGAGAAAATAAAGTGTACAAACGTACCTTGTATATCAGACATGTAAATATGAAGGCTCAAAATTTGGTTTAGAATGAAAGGACATTGGGGAAAATAGCCATGGATTTGAAAATTATACTTCTTGTCTACTTTGACATAATTTGGGGTTAAATTTAGCCTGTACTAGTATTTACCTTGTACTTGGCTTGTTTGATGAGTTGTATAGGTTAAAAGATGTGTTCACTTGTATCAGTTCGCACTTCCTGAAAATCTACACAAAGTCTAAACACTTAGAGGCCTAGCTCTCACATACAATATAGGTCCTTGAAGTGTTCACACTCTTCATGTGTGAATAATCAGTATCTGACTTCAGCTAGAAGGATCAGGAAATTATTTCAGAAAGTCGGAGTATTATTTCCACTTTTCTGTGAATTATTAAGTATATGAGCACACACTTGATACCTTCTTTTTACTCGGTCATTTTATAGATACATGTACATGTATGATAACTTTATGATAATTAAGATTATTAGCACTGATTTTGCTTTTGTTGTCATTTCTGTTTGAGGTTTTTAAGGTGATGGTAACTATGCTATAACCTTCATGGTAATATTAGCAGATGATTATAATAAGTCAAGTAGAATGTAAGTCCCATGGTCCACTGTATTTCAGTAAGTCATGGGTTCAAATGCCATCTATACAGGAGAATTTCTAGGCCCTTTGCATGATAAACAGTGATCCATAGTGCCATAACACAATGTGTTTAGGCAATATAGAACAGTGATCCATATAGTTCCATAACACTATGTGTTTAGGCAATATAGACTAACAGTGATCCATAGTTCCATAACACTGTGTTTAGGCAATATAGTCTAACAGTGATCCATAGTTCCATAACACAATGTGTTTAGGCAGTATAGACTAACAGTGATCCATAGTTCCATATAACACTATGTGTTTAGGCAGTATAGTCTAACAGTGATCCATAGTTCCATAACACAATGTGTTTAGGCAATATAGACTAACAGTGATCCATAGTTCTATAACACAATTTGTTTAGGCAATATAGACTAACAGTGATCCATAGTTCCATATAATACAATGTGTTTAGGCAGTATAGACTAACAGTGATCCATAGTTCCATAACACAATTTGTTTAGGCAATATAGTCTAACAGTGATCCATAGTTCCATAACACAATGTGTTTAGGCAGTATAGACTAACAGTGATCCATAGTTCTATAACACAATTTGTTTAGGCAATATAGACTAACAGTGATCCATAGTTCTATAATACAATGTGTTTAGGCAGTATAGACTAACAGTGATCCATAGTTCTATAACACAATTTGTTTAGGCAATATAGACAAACAGTGATCCATAGTTCCATATAACACAATGTGTTTAGGCAATATAGTCTAACAGTGATCCATATTTCCATATAACACAGTGTGTTTAGGCAATATAGACTAACAGTGATCCATAGTTCCATATAACAATGTGTTTAGGCAATATAGACTAACAGTGATCCATAGTTCCATAACACTATGTGTTTAGGCAATATAGAATAGTGATCCATAGTTCCATATAACACAGTGTGTTTAGGCAATATAGACTAACAGTGATCCATAGTTCCATATAACACTATGTGTTTAGGCAATATAGACTATATTGGTGAAGGGCTACAAATTTTGGCCTATAATGCTAGGCTCTTTTTGTCATTGAGCATTGAGNNGGACCTTGGTTATCACAGCTGTATCATCTGAAGGACTAGAAACACATGTCTATAGGCAAGCACTGAAATCTAGTCCAAATCTAAAGTGGAGAAAAAATAAAAGAACACAAAATGGTACCAACAAATTTACAAATGACACTGCCAGTCTACAGTTGAGTCGGCCTATAACAAATTAGCTTAAAGCGAATTCAGTGCTATTACGAAGAGGAATAACACCACCACCCCACCCCCGAAAAGAATGACTGTTTATCTATTTATTTAGTAAATTCTGATGCTTAAAACAAAGGATGCCTATAACAAGGCCAAAAGTCAATCCCCTTTGACTTTGTTATAGACCAACTCCACTGTAATTTCAAATATGATTCCATGGTTAACTGACTTGCTATCTGGTATTATTCAGGGTTTGTGAGGACCTGAGTTCACATTCAGTGTGTGTGTGATACCTGACCCTGGGTGGTTCGGTTTCACTGCTGGACTTGTGTTATCTCTTGTGACCCACATTGCCAGTCCATACTGACTTAATACCTTCCCATTACTTAACATAGATAACCCATCTCTTATTTCATACAACAAAACCACTGCTAATAAATTATTAAGGGGACAGTTCAACTCATCCTCTAAACATGAATTAAATGGTAGTGCTGTAAACTGTGTGTATAAAGAAAGGTAATGTACTACAACCCAACACTCAATTTATGAATGGTATACTTGTTCACCCAAGTATGTCTTTATATATGCACTTAATTTGGCTTCGTATAATTTAGTTTAATATCTTTTTTTTTTCTCCTTGGGTTTACGTGTCCTATTTGACTGAATTTCGCAAAAACCTGATCATGGTTTTCTATAGAACTATGGATTTTTACGACTTTTGGATGTTTGGTAATTTTCTTTTTCCACGCAGGATTACAAATTTTTAATAGAGTGACTCTGATTTGGAGCAGGTGGTTTCATTGTGAGATAGAAATGAGGTTAGGGGGCCGTCCTGACTTTACTCATGGAACAGGAGACCTATCTCTTTGTGAAAGTGAGAGGGATATCTTTTACTGGGATAACTGTATGTCTGTACTGTGTCCAAAAACAGGTAATATCTAGGAAGACAAAAGAGCGTGACAAATGAACTGTCCTACAAGGCGGAACAGATGTCTTTGTGGTCATCTGATCTTTCCCTTTTAGTTTTGACCCATTTTCCGCATATTTGAATATTTCATGAATAATTCAATGTGATCAGTGTAGATTATGTGCCAATAGCAGAGAAAATGAAGAGTTAAATGTCACAGATTTTTTTTTCTCTGGGAGCTGTCATTATATGCATAGACAGTATTGTACAGCAATATATTTGGGAAGTGAAATATATCTATGAGTTAGTCACATGATTCAGGCTGGCTAGAGTGAACCTTTATACACATATCCCGGGATGAGTGTCACACGTCACTGAAGGTTTTTGACAATCAGGATAATATTTCCTCATCTGATGGGGACTTAATGGTGGACAACATGTACCCTGATTATTGTGGTCAGTGTTATCATTTTGATAAGTGATATGGGAGTTATTTTTCTACAATTGTGTGGTTCTACAGAATTATGGCTAAAACATTAAGTTCAGCTGTGGAAATTGCCTTTGAGACTTTGTGTGGTAAGTACATGTATATACTCCTTACTGATGTAAAGGCCAAAGTTTTAAATGACATATTCTCGTGTCAAAGAATATTAAGACAGATTTTCTCAACAATATAGTTTCCTCAAAGAAATTACAATCCCAGACTCCATAATTATACTAAACAGCTATTAAGCCATATATCATATTTGTAAAATATACATTGTACACCATATTTTGGTCAAATCAGATTCAAGAGAGGTTTTATAGTTTATGGATACATATACATATACATGTACATGTACATACAGTACATGTACATATACATGTAAGTCATATATATAAATACATGTACATGTCTATAATTTCATATGTATTTCACACATATATATTTCAGAATATATATTTATAAATAGAGTAAGTACCAGATACCAACAAATAACATATTCTTGTCTTGTTTCCTTAATTACACAATATACATGTAACGTTTCAGTGTTAAAAAACAACATATGCGATGGTTTGAAATGAGCACAAACATGCATATTCTATACTCTGTACGCTATAACCACAACATAACTTAGATAAAAGTGTGTGACTTGAATTCACTTATGATTTTACGCAGCAGAGACTCTTTCAATGGGAATAGGGTCCGTCTTGTATTTTAAAAGCATATTGAGAGGGTTTGCAACCTCTAATGGCACAGAGGAAATGTTTCTTGAACAAAAGGGGACAGTGTCAAATATGTTTGACACTTCAAAGTGTATGCAGTTCATCATTAGATGCTATACTTTCAGGTGGCTGGCTGTATTTGACACAAACCATTGGCAATGCACTTACTTCAAGGTGGTAAAAATTATGACACAAGACACATCCTATGTTCGGCTTTCTAATGGTCACGTAGGACACAGATATTCTAAAGGCCGACATCATATTATATGGACTATGGCTGAGGCCGATAAGATTGTTGTTAAATTTTATATAGCCGTGTCTGAATATGGTGTCATTTGGTGTATACTTAAATGAACTGATATATGAATCAAGATTTTTGTGTTCATGCATGGAGTTAAAAACTAAGTCGTTGTTATTTATCTATATTCAGCATTCCTAATACACAGGTTGTGTTTACCTATCAGCTCTTATTTCACACAGTAAAGAAAACCAGATATATCAAAATAAGATAAAACTGACTGCATTGGTCTCTTTAATCCCACATTTTGTCACAATCACTTTAATCCTCTTAACATTGTGTATATAGCGGTGTTGGCAAAGACTCACTAACAAGGTGCTGCAACAGAGCAAGGTAAAGGACTCCCTGAAGCAGGTATATTGAGTGTGGTACGTCAAGTATGATGTGACCGAGTGGTTAGCACGTTCGACTTCGAATAGAAGGGTCCGGGGTTTGAATCCATGCAGCCACACTCTGCAATTGGTCGTCCCTGTCTTTTGGATGAGACAGTAAAAACCGAGGTCCCGTGTCACAGTAGGTATTGGTGCATGTACAAGGTATGTTAAAGAACCCTCCTTGCTCTACTGCCATAAGTGCCGAGCTTAGGCAAAATTTGTTGCCCTTCACCAGCACACGGTGATGTCTCCATATGAGTGAAATATTCTTGAGTGGGACGTTAAACAACAATACAACAACAACGTCAAATATGATATTCCAAACTAATATGTACATGTAGCATATTTACCACATAGGAGTGGATTGAGAATTGTTGACCAAGGCTTCATTTACATGTAGATGTAGATGCATGTCAACATCAAGTACTTTTACATACCCGGTATGCAATAGATAATTAACACTCTAAAGTTTACTATTCTGACCAAGGGTTTTTTAGGGGATTGCAAAATTGTCAAATGAATTCATAAAAAAGACTGATGAAGGTAAGTCACACAATCTTTGTTGGCTGACTGACTAATTATGGAAAAACTGGATTCCAAGAACACGGGAATTCCACTTCTTTTTGCACATTTTTGGGGTTGTGATACATGTATAACCTTGATAGGACCTGTATTGTTAACACAAATGGCAAGAGCAGATGATGAGTAAAGTTTGCAACAGGAAAAGCACTTTGGGTTTGATTATCAATCTGTTGTAAAAGGGAGAATGGCTAACCCTTAACTTACATCCTGCCATAGTGGTGAATAGTGTTAAAACAATGCAGACCTTTGACCTGTATACATGTACACATTGGGATAAGTGGCTGATGTCATCCTCAAAAACCGAAAGGAAAAAAGTGAAAAGCTGTGTAGTAAAGAAGTACATTGTACATTCTTACATGCATGTCATGTTAATCATAAACTACATATACAACTAAACATGTATAGATGGTACCGTATAGATACATTTACTGTGTGCATTTACAGGAGACCTTGAATGTCAATCCAACTGGATTTGTTTTTTAACTATTGCTTGTAATGTTACACCTAAGAATCTTTCACCTTTGAGAAGAAGTCACAAATACCACTATTATAGTGTATATACCTTCAGATCATGTGGTCATAGGTTTGAGTCCACTCAGCAGATGTAGATGGCTTTCCCTTCTCTTTGGATTATTTATAGACAGAGATGTCACTAAACAACAATACAAAAACAACAACAGAGATGTCCCAGGAAGTGTCAAGTACATTAAAGAAAGCCTCACTGCTCAATGGTAAATGCAAAAAAAAAAGAGCCAAATTTTAGCTCTTTACCAGCATTTGGTGACGTCTCCAAATAAGTGTAAGATTCTTGAGTGAGAAGTTAAACAGCCATACATCTACAACATCCAGTGAAGGGCTCCAATATTGTTCTATGCTTGGCATTCAGAGCTACTGAAAATTGTGAGATTTTTATTGTGCCACTACATACTGTGGCAGAAACATCAGTTTCTAATGACTAAGATCGAAGCAACATGTTGAAGTGTTGGCAAGTGAATAGTTGCTACCCATTATATTGATCTTAACTAGGTTACATGTTAATTTTCATAACTTAGACCCATGTCTTCTGCACAAAGGACAAAATACAAGGCCATTGTGGCAAACCACTTGAATTAGTTCAACTATAAGTCTTATTAAGGAGGGAGGGTTAGGGAGGTTCCCTTAACCAACGTTTTGTACAGTGCCACAAAGAGAATGGATGTCTAATGTTTTTACTTTGAGCTAGTCTATGATGCAAGACAGTGTTCCATGTGCATTGTATCAAAGATTATCATTATACTGTATGTCATTTGTAGTGAGAAAGAGAGCATGCAAGATTGACAATAAAAAGAAATGATGGAGATGAAGTAAAGGATTGCAATAAATGTTGTATATATTCCTGACTAAAATGATTTATCAACACGTTTTCTTAAGTGTTTGTATAAAATCAAATGTCATGCACTCTATCCACCAGAAAAGGTTTTATAGGCATGTATGTTTTGCTGACAAGAAGTATCCTGTAGCAGGGTAAAATGATCATAGTGAGGTTACTCTTGTTAACACTAAGAGGGATACGTAAATTCCTTCATGTAGATCTTCCATGTGGTACGTCAGAGTACCATCTTATGAGTTATGGTATATACCACCCACCTGTACTATACATGACAGTCCAATAAAGTGACTCATGGACACCGGAATTTACATTTTGCACATTTCTCTGACAATAGTAAAATAATGACAACAACAACAATCCCCTCCCCCTCCTTATTGTTGTAAGCAGATGTGCCTGGCTGACTTTGCCACAATAGGCATGATCTTCAGTGATCAGTCCTTGCGGGTGGTAGGCTGGTAAAAGCTCTTTAAATCTTTAAGTCGTTTATCTTTTTAATCGTCTAATTAATAGATAATGTTTCAGGATGGATTAAGCAAATGAGGACCATCCTGTACATACAGGTGTGCCAAACATGGAGAATCCCAGTAGGTTCACACGTATAAAGACTGTATTGTAGTCTCTGGCGAATTAATGGCCCATAAGAAAATTATCTTTCTAGACAAATGAAGAATGAAGATTTAAAGGAAAAAATAAAATAAACCAGAAAATAACCATCTTTGCAACCTCATTTTATTTCTTTTATCTATATCTCTTTACATACTTGCATACACATGTATATTTTTACAATGGCTTTTCTTTGTAGGCTATATGTATAATATACCGGTACTTTAAGAAAATTAAAAGTATAGACATTTCCAATTAATTTTATAGATAACAGAGGCCTGGCTATGGGATTAAGTTTATACATGTAATTCATTAATTTCCTTTTGGTACAACAATTACAATTTCATTGACAGAGATTTCATTTCACGGGTGATTGATCACTGTGCACTTCAGATAATGTATCTGTCAAGGTCATCTACAGTAACAGCAGAGGGGTCATGCAGACAAGGCTTTTGTGTTTGCTTTATCTGTGTATCATTTACCCAGAACCTCTGAAATTATCTATGCATGTTCATTGATGATAACTCATTGATAACAGGAAGGTGTCAAATTTCATGTTGACACTCACAGGTTGTGAACAAGTTATCAATCAAGGCCTTGTTTGTAACATGTGATAAATGTAGGGGGTATGATTGGCTGCTGTACTTGTGCATGTAAAAGACATCATACATGATGTTTGTAAAAACTGACATGTACATTTGTACAATGTTATGTATGGTATGCCTGTGCATGACAGGAAAGCATTGTCAAAATGTAAAACATACTAATGCATTTCTTTCAGTAGCAGTAGGTTTGTTTTGCCATTATTAATGGAATTATTCATATGTGATAGTTATAACATATGCTTGTACATGTATGTGTATACTTACGGATGTACATTAAATTGTTTTATCAAATCTTCTTGAATGCATCAGGGGCCTCAGCAGACATTAGTTAATTATGCAGTTCTTATGCTTGCTATCACCAACCTTTTTTCATCTAGTTTTAAATGTATCTATAGCAATGTCTGGGTTTGAATATCAGGGAAATAATATTCTAGTTTTACACTCAGGGCCCTTCTCTTCTGCAAATAAAAATCTGGAAATTATAGTCACCT
>JACSZP010003174.1:0-10001 GCA_016161895.1 Pinna nobilis | reverse complement strand
TGTAACCTTTTATGACCTTGACCTATGACCTTCATCTTTGAAAGCTTACAGTATATCAAGTTTCCAGAAGGTTCCTCTGTTAGTTTATCAAAAAATGGCAACAAGAAGTTTTATTTGTAATGTCAACCATTTTAGCACAAATCTTACATGCATGCCACTGAGTTTGCACTCCTTATAAACACCTACATACCAAATTTGTACCACAATGGACAATATCTAAATTTTTATCAATCTGGGGCATCCATTTTCCTTGCCATGTTTGGCAATCATGGCACCAAAAGCATGGTGCTGAGATTCTAATCCCCTTTTACACTTTCATACCACATTTGAATAAAACCTTACAAGTTTTGATGCAAAAAAAAAAAACTAAAGCCTGGCCAGGAATTGTGACCTTGACCTCAAATGGAGGTATCAGCTTTTGCATATGGCAAGTTTCATGGAAATAACTAAACTTTTAAGTAGAAATATCTTGTGGCACTTGCAAACTCAAAACTAAAGATTGACCTGGAATTGTGACCTTCAATGTGAAAGACAAAACTGTGGATTCTGCACAACATACCATGCTGGCAATTGGTACCAAGTTGTATGAAAATCCATTTGATGGTTCAGGAAATATAGAATGGGCACAATTTGTGAACTGACAGATGGATGCCCCTGCATGCCTCTACTGGGGGAAATTATAATAATTTGATAACAAAATTAAAAGACATTTTAAAATCAATAAATGTTGTATTATATTCAATCTTCAATACATAATTAATAAAAAAAACTCAATCTACATCAGTAACATGCCTGTATTATACCTAAGTCACCACAGATGAACAAGTATATGAAATCAGCTACCTCACTTCATCTTAACAAATGCAGGGTTACAGTTTATACCAGTAATGTGTATGTAAGTAATTAACTAATATTTAACTAATATATGGCCGTGGTAGCGCCCTGTAAAATAGCATGTATGACTGGTCCATACAGAGGTTTACTTCTGGCACTGACACCTTCCTGATCTGTAAGAACAAAATTTATTATTGAAAACAAGCAATAAATGAGATCTGTGATTCTTAGACTAACTGCAGCAAGATGAAATGAAGTTTGGTATATTGCTAGAATATACATTTGGTACGACATTAATACCCTTGCTCACCCATTTTCAGATAGTGTATGTATCTAATTTTTGTACAGCAACTCTGTCATAACAAGAATACAATGTAAATTCTGAACAAAATATCAGAAATACGTTTACATTTTGTACCTTAAATACATCCATCTGTCCATATATATTTTATAAACAACTTTAAATGAAATATTAAATGAAATATGCACACCTTCATATCGTCAATCCTGAACCACTGACCACCAAATTCCAAGAAGCAATAGTAATGGCCAGTTGAAATTGATGAACCTTGGTGAATTATAATTCCAAACAAACGGCACTTGTCTTCAAGTTCCTGTGTCAATGCAAAAGAACAGATAACTTAATAATAATAACTGATTTTTCAGCAAATTTTAAAGGCATTTATTAGCATATGACATGATACACATAAGATATTTACAGCCTTAAATGGTAATATATATATTTAAATTTCCAATTCCCCTTTACATCAAGTTTAGGTCTATGAACATTGAACTGTTGATCTTGACTTCAAGTTTATGATGAGAATTGCATTTTCCCTTTGATTTTTTTTACTCCACTGTGTATTTAAAGTACAGTTATAACGATAGCTATGACACCTTGTGCAGGCTTTAATATTTTCAATAAAGGATGCAATATGTCCTCTCACCATTTCGCTAGCAGAATACTTTCGTAGCAAAATTTCCATCTGGATATGCATCTTTTTGCTGATTTTGCGTCTTGCACTGCTGAATCTGAATGAAGACCACAAACGTTATCCAAACCAGGAAAGGAAGAAAAAATACACAACTTTCTTGGTAAAGTTTTTTTGGGCAGTATGTTTAGAATGACATGTCTAAAAGTGCTTCAATATATTTACCTGGTTGGGAAGCAAAATATAAATTTCAGCTACTTCATTTTTAAAATTGATTCACACCTAGGGTGCACCTTTGTCTACCATCAATGATAGTGTTCCATGAATTAATGTATTCATTGCAATTATATTCAATAAAGGCACAGTTTAAGCAACAAAGATGGCCTCACTATTGCCTTGATATATGATTCTAGAACAAGTACTGCTTACGTTACATGAGTCACATATCTGAAGGTTAATGTAACACCTATCATTTTTCAGAATTGTTATCCAGTTACTAAATTTCACTTAATAGGTTATGTATCTGGCCCCATGATCATGAAATGATCAAGTCTACAAAATTGTAAGGAGTGTTAACTTCGCCAATCGTATGAAACATTACCTTTTGAGTTGAATGATGACATTCTTTGGAATTGAAATCAGTTTTGTTTCCTTAACTGCCATGGTTTTGTTTCCACATCTTGAAAAACAAATGAAAGGATTAGTTAAAATGTCCTTGACCAAAGGTGATAGTATTATTCAGTTAAATATCTAAGAGAACTTTATATAAATCAAAAAGGACTTTAAAATCAGTAATGTGTTCCTTTACATTGAAAACTTTATTTTAATCAATAGGAAAGTTTGCATGGTTAAAGTTTGTGGTCATGAATATTTTAGCTGTGGCATACAAAGCATGTTTCATATCAAGTTTTATTTGCAATTAACTTTGACTTTAAATAATATATATCTTATATACCTAATAATTGGTATAAAAATGTGTGAAACAACCAAAATTAATTTCAGCTCGCTAAATATTACCTTGAACAGGTAAAGTCAACTTTTTCATCAGCAAAATGTTCCCTCAAAGCCTGGTTAATGTCATCAGCCTTATAACATAAAAAAGAGCCATTACCCATCATAATTTCAGATATTACTAATAGTTCTAAATAACTAAATAATAATGAATCAATTAATTCAGTCGTGAAATAAAAAAAAATCACTGATCATTCATCAAATTGCTACCACTGGCAGGTTTAAGCTACACAATTATAGTTTTAAAAGTTCTTAGCAAATAAATTAATATACCTTCTGAATGGAGACACTTATATCTGTATATCTTTCCATTTTTGTTGACTTTTGATGACAGCTACTGCATTGTACTGAAAACAAAATTCATACAAAAGCTTAATATGCTTTCTTTTGTACTTTTAATCTGAACAATGTTTACATTCTCATGAGTCATCCGAATAAAGACAACTTGCCGGATGAACTTGTATTGCTATACAGGTATAATGCTGCATCTGTAACCTTGACATATGATGTTAAACCTGAACAAACATACTACTGAAGTCAATGACTGCAACAATGCTGCACCATGTAATCATGGAATGTTAACCATAAGGAGATACATAGTCTGACCTCCTTGACCTTAAGCTGTTTTTGGATTTCAATCTCAGGAAGATTTTTGTAGTTCTGACCCAAAGACCCATGTTTATAGATCTGGCCTTGGGTCTGGCCTCAGGTCTTTTACATTAGTAACCTAATTTGAATAAACTTGAATTTTCATGCCAATTGTTATTCATCACCTTTTTGGCATACTATCCCAAAATACCCCAGATTTTTGTAGCACTTTGTAGTGATAAAGAGAGTTTTTTTTTATTTTAATGGAAACTTAAGACTTTCTAAGTTGGAACCCTAAACCTGATTTTTCCTGTACCCCTCAGCTCCAGAGAAACCTAACAATATCTCTTGAACAAACTGAAACTGCAACCTAAATCAGCAAAGCTGTTTAAGGCCGTCATAAGAAATGAATTTATTAGTTCTAAAAAAGAAGTTGAAAATGTGAAAACGTGACAGATGATTGACTGTCTGCCACAGCATAAGCTCTCTGTGGTCATTCATACTACATGAACTAAAGAAAAATTAAGAAAACTATTCATATGATACCTGTGCTCTTTTGAAGACCATAGAAAATATCCTGGGCAGCTATCACACCATCTTCAAACCTGAAAGATAAATTACCAAATAAATAACTTCTACCATGCTTTCATTAATATGTTGAATGTGTGTCCATGTGTTGTTTAAGACTCAAATCTATACCAGGAATGGAGAATTGGTTGATTACAAATGATTACACTTGATAATGAGTAATCAGTTCTCTAAATAAAAGTAGTCCATATTGGATGAACAAAGAGATTAAAAAAAAAATTTAAATACCCAAAACACTTGTTCTGTATTTCTCCCAGGATCTTCTGTAAAAACTCGTGGGGATCCTGCTGCTGTCCCACTGTATAGTCTGGCCAGAATTCTGAATAATAGAAAATAGATCTTCAAAGTTTTAAATTTGAAAGCCTGAGGTAGGATAAACGATTATAAAAATCTTGTATTAAATTTGTATTTAATAATCAATAGAATGACACAAACATAAAACGAATTTCCTTACAATGAAACCAGGTTACATTCCTTTGTTATGATCACTGTCATCTAAGACCATTAATTCTCATAAATAAAGTGCACAGTAGTTCTACTATTTGCACACACAAAAATTATCACATGCACAGTATTAGTTGCAAATTTGAGATTTAAACTATTTTAAACTATTAATTTATACAACTAAACTGAATCTATATGCAATGTACAATTAAACATGGATACTAATTTCACCTTTCATATTTCCACATAGTTCTTCTGCTGATAGGGGTCCTTCTTCAATGAAATATTTTAACTTGCAAACAAAACAGACTGCTTCTACAAATATAAATGTGTGATGAAAGGGCTAGTTGAACTATGTCTACACAATGAAATATAATTATTATAGTTATTTGTGTCATGCTGCACTTACATGTGAATTGACCTTTCATCAACACAGGGACCCAAGACAAAAAACATATGTGCTATTTCATTACTGTAGATATATGAAATGCAAAAAATAAAGTACAAGAGCATGTAAAAAAAGATAAATAAACAAAAAAATCAGCAGGATAAGATACACTGCATCAATTTCAAGATATAATATTATAATATTTTGATTTACCAGAACATATATGTTGCAGTAAAACCTTGTGCAAGTCTGTGATTCTGAGGCATTGAAGCAAAGAATTTGCAAAGCATAAATTCTTGCCAGGAAGATTCTGCAATCCCCCAGATGGAAAAGCACCTGCAGTGAAAAGAAAAAAAATGAATGAAATTAATGACAATTGAAAGTTTCTAAAAAAAAGCTATTTTTTGCACATTACTGTGTGTTCAGACTGAAATCATTTTTATTGGTTAATATGTACTGGAGATTGTGCATGTAGAAAAACTAATTTTCACTATCCTGTCTGCAGATAATGTCACTGCAATAAGTACAATAAATAACCATAATAGCTCGTGATACTGTTATAAGCCCCTTAGAAAATGTATCAAACTTGTTCCTGGTTATTTGTTTGTTCATTTATTGTTCAGTTATAGCATTTTAAAGACTATTGAGGTAAATGAAAAACGAAACATGATTGTAGACACTTGCTTGGTTTTGCTAAAGCTATGTTGCAACGTAGATAATCAGGCTACTTACATGTTCTGTCCTCAGAGAGAAGAGCAACTTTTTTCTTTTGCAAAGCTTCTTTGGAAAAGGACACTTTTTTTTTCTTTCCTGTTAAAAGCACATTACAGATACAATTTTGAATAAAATATTGCTACTAAAACATGTCAAAATTCAAATAACCAACAAGACCAAGGGGCCTTAACCGGTCACCTGAGAAAATACAACTTCTACCTGCCAATGACCTTTGACCTTCAAATGCATATGCCTATACAAAAAAGTCACAGATTTGCAGAAAATTAGCTATTTTAGAATATCCTATGACCTTTGACCCTGTGCTGTGACCTTAAAACTTTGCGAAAATAATCCTTAAATTTGTCCCTACAACTTTTCACAAGCATATTGTCATACAAAGAGTTGTTGTTGGTTTACCAGCAAATTAATCCTTGCTTTTTCAGGACTTTTGCCATACTAAAAATATCTCCCACCCTGCAGGTGAACCCTATTGCCTTCAAACGTTGTCATAATAATCCTCACATAGTTCTTAATAACTTTCTCATGCATCTTTGTAAACAAAATGTCAAGCAGTTTTGAGTTATTAAACCATATTAATAAAACTGAACCATATGTCACTTAAGAGTGACCCCTGGTGGCACAATTATGGACATTTTAATTTTCATTTGCAAACTTTGTAACAGTAGATATTGACCAAACAATTTTGTAAACAAATTTTGAAGAAATCTGATCATCAGTTCATGATAAGGTTTTATAGATGTACCAAAGTTAACCCCGTCTTTAGCCCCTTTTTTTTGCAAAATTTTAAGCTTCACATGGGATGGATTCTACAAGTTTGGTTCAAATTGGCCCAATGGTTGATGTGAAAGGGTAACAACAGACAACTCACGTCGACAGACAAAACATGATTGCAATATGTACTCCATTACAACATGTAACTTAAGTGGTCCATTTATTACTGATTTCAAGTATTACCTATCATATAATTTCAGAACTAGTTTATTCAAGAAATATATTATTTGGGTATTTTTCGTACATTCATGCAAGTATCAATATTTACCGACATTTTCATTTATTCTCTTTATACTATTGTTTGTTTGACTGCTTGTATTTTATACTATTTATTTCAAGCAAGACATGTGAACATGTAAATACAGGATTTTATTGTGAAAAAAAAATTTGCAATGCTAATCATGGTCAGATACAGTTAGATATTAGGGATATATACATGTACCTCTGTCTGTCAACCGTAATCATGAATACAGCATATTTAAAGGGGTAAGGCATGCCTAAATTTCATTGACTACTTAACTCTGCATTAATTCCCTTGAACGTGAACATTCCAAATTTAAAACTCAACAATTGCAAATAATCCATTAAAACATAAGAACACAATGTTTTGACTCTAATCACCTTTTCCTGTTAAACATTCAATAAGACCTCTGAATGCCTCTCTCCCTTCCAAGTCTAGTTGTTTTGGATGTTTTCCTAAGACTGCAATATTTCCATTTTGTTCTAAAATATAGAAAAACTTAAATTAAATAAACGGACGACAAAAGAAACTGAATTTGTTAATCTTCATTTAGAACAAATGTGAATGCCACACATTACAATAAAAGTATTCAACTACTTTGGATGATTTTTTTATCTTTGTTTAGTTTAAAGGTTCTGATTTTGAGGTACATGGATGAGAAAATCTTAATACAAGAGTGAATTGCATTTTCCATTTTTCTAATGAAACTTTAAGCTAAATGAGCAATAATGTAATGCTGCTGAAACAGAAAATGTTTAAAGGACACTGTTCAATTAATCAGGTTAATGAGTTGGTGGGGGACCTTTTTGTACTGTATACCCTTAGTAATAAGATGGCATTTATTAGGTACCTCAGTTGCAATAATTCAAGGATCATATTAATTTTGGTGTAGATGGAAGAAAGTATATTTCCAATGAAAAAGCCAATCCAGTTCCTGTCTGTTTCCTACCTGTACTTGTTTATCACTACATAAAGTGATATAATTGTACTCTAAGCTTGCAGAGTGACTGGTTACTTAAGCTGTTCATCATGATTATGCTTTTTACTTCAAATATATGAAAGTTTTAAGAATACGGGAGGATTTGGAGAAAAAAAATCAAAATTAGAAAGAAAACAATTTATGGAATTTCTCTCAGATTCAGAGATTTAATTTCTCATTTTAACAAATGTAATCATATATCGTTATCTTACATTTCAACTTAATGCAGCTTCAAAATAGCTCACATACCCATTTGTTCTAATAGCAGACAAATCAGTCGATATTTTGCTCTATCTGACAGATTGGAAGAAGGCAGACTGGACCTCAGTGCTAGTGCAAGATCCACACTATCCATGCCTGGATCACAGTAATCATGCATGATTACACTTCCAATTCTGTCAGCCGAATCCAGGGTAAAGTCTTGTGTGTCAGCTAAAGATGCTTTGGCACAAAAGATACTGTACTGCTCTCTCAAAGAGGACACAAAACCTGTAACATTTTTGAAAATAATCATTTCAAGTATTTTGAATGAATTTAATAGCTGCTTCATCCACAAATATTTCAGTTATTTTTCATGGTATGTAAACTAGGAGACCAAAACATAATTAAAGACATTATTTTACTTTTAAAATCATAATAAATAATGACAATAATTAATTGTTTTCCATACAAAAGACAACAGTACTTTATATCAGCTGGCTGATTTCAAAAGTAATGTTCCTAAATATTTTACCAAAATAATACATTTAAAACATTTGATTAAAAAATGTTTCTTGAATTAAATAAAAGAAAAACCTTTAAACTTCTCTAGAAGCACTTCAGCTTTCTTTCCCGAAACAATTTCTTGTGGATCTGTAACCAAATATTGATCAGATGTATTACACAAAAGTAATAAAACTAATGAAACAGAATATATCTATAATCAGTAGAAGGAATTGACTGCAGCCAAATAAGCATTATAAAACTTCCCAATATCCAACAAAATAAGGAAAGTGAAAATATTTAGTCTAGACATTTTTCCAGGCTGGCCATATAACAGGACTAAATGGTATCATCTATTTTATATGGACCAAACATAGCAGATAAACACATTAACTTCTGGGTCCTGTCAGATGTCTCTATACAACACAAAACATCTTCATTACAATCCATTAGAAAATAAAACTTCAAAGGTCTGCAAGAATAATTCTTAACAATAATGCAAACCTGAATGTGCTTCCATTAAAAGGTCAACTGCTTCTTCAATGACACTCTTTCTTTCATCAACTTCATTCCCTGAAGAAAAATATAGGAGTTATTTTATTGACAAGGCTTGCCTTAATTATTTTCTGTTCTGTAAACATTTTATTGCTTGATTTCACATATTAATGTCTTATTAAGGTTCTGAATTCTGCATTGTCACTAGTCTTTTATGTTGCTTATAGATTTTAAAGTATGATGACCACATACCTAATAGATCATGTATCCCTTTCCTTGTATGATATGTTTTCTTCCTTTCTGCAGCAATGCCACGTCTTTTAGAAGCAACTGTTGCAGTTCTTTTCCTCAGGGTTTTCAGTGACTTCAGGGTTTTTTTCTGGTTTGTTTTCGGTTGCTTTTTTTTTGAAGTACCAATATATGTCATGCTGGAGTCCTCGTCCAAAATGAGCTGACTTTCTTGAGGTAAAGCTGCCCTCACCTTTAAGACTAGTGTCTCCAAACCAACTGCTGTATCCTCTAGCACTTTCATGTCTTTGGTCTGAAAAGTGAGGTCCTTTAAAATTTCCAATAGTCCAAAAACTTTTGATTTACCTCTTTTTACTGCTGCAGCCTTTGGAAGAGGGAGTTCTCCGTAATTGCTGGGCATTGACAGAATTTCATTTTCAGATTCATGTAGATCATCTTGGACTGTGCATGCAGGTTCTGAAGATGGAAAGGCCTCTACATCAAGTTTTATGTATGGGTTATTCCTATAATCTTCAGGCAATGCGTTCCATCCAGTTTCTGGGTAGTTTTGAAACACTGCCATGAAATGCTTACATGGCAGATGCCAGTTTTTCCAGTCCATGCACTGGCAGGATGGCAAGCCACTCCCAGAGTCCTGAAAACAGACTTCAAAAAAGAAACCCTGGTTTATCTGACTGGCACTTTTCACAAGAAAAGTTGAATCATTTACTTGATCCACATTATCTGAAGGAATATTCTGACCATCAATCCATCTCTTGAAGCAATGTTGGACTACAAATTTTGGGCGGTTGTGCAGAAATGGAGGGATAGATGCATCATAGTTTTTGTACATGTCAGAAGATGCTACATTCATCCTCTTGTATCTGAAATGCAAATTAAAAATTCTCTCAGTTCATTCATTTCCTATTAATTTGCCAATGTAAAAGAATTAAGCAACATATGGTATTCCTCAGAACAAAATAACTAATAGATCATATACAATCTAATCAAAATCCGATGTTTCAATATTTCTTCGTATGAACATCTAACAACACTGCCTTAGAG
>JACSZP010003169.1:0-10044 GCA_016161895.1 Pinna nobilis | reverse complement strand
TCCCTGTATTGCCAGTAAAATTACCGTCGTTTCAAAAAAGGCACTCGAGAGCATTAAGCAGGCACAACATATAGAGCCGATCTAAACCACTAAAGCGGATGGTGCACACGTTTATGCTTGCTATACACACGACTGAGACGTAATTTTGATTTATACTGTCGCTACACCTTTCTCTTCAAGAGATGTTTGTAATATATCATTAGGCTGTGGGGGATATTTCCATCTTCGGCGGAAGGAAAACACTGAAACAGCTATTGTGTAAAATGCCATTAAGCTACCATCAGCCTTAAATCAAATGCTTCGTTTTTAGCTTCCAAGGCATAACTTTCGCTCCGATGAATTCAATGAAAATTTGCTTTAAAATCTCTAACGTTAGTATTTAGCCGTTCCCATTTGATCAACAAAAGAGAAAAGGTTAATTACAAACAGTGCGTTATTTTACACAGAACGGAAGGTATGCTTTTATCGGGTTTGTTTACATAACGGAAAATAATACGAATCTACGGCTCATAATTGTTGTAGTACTTCCGGTCTCAACAGTAAGATATGTCTTTTGATTGGAGATCAATACATAAAGGTTTACCAGTGGATTGCATGAATGAAATAATTATCAATAGGTAACGCCACATAGCTGTGAAGATAACAATTTTTACACACTTCACATAAATATAGTTCCGGATGCGGAAGGATAATAGACTCATTACCTTAACAGTTGCGCTAACGTATCATATTTGCATGTGAAACGACAACATTATATTGCAATGCTACGCGTGAATTGCTTAAAGGGAGAGGCTGTATTGGATCATTAGCCTGAAATATTTTCCTGTTTTAGTGAAAAAAAACCAAAGGACAAAAAGCGTAAATGATAGAAAATAAACTCAATGTAAACAGGCTACATTTAAGGCCAGAGAAAGATATTCAATGATATTTGTTTTGGGAGGTCGATGTGTTACTACGCCTCATATACCATGTTGAAGAGTTTATGTATCAAAAGTTCTTATGAAACAAAGATGTGAGCTTTGAAATCAGAAAACTTCAAGCTCGCTCCAAATGTTTTCTGCCAAAGTGTCAATGATGTTACACTTTATCGTTGGTGTGTCATGACAATGGACTTCTTGTCTTATGGGCAAGATTAAGTACGGAATGTATGTCTTTAACTTAAAATCATTCTGATGCTTGCGTTAGATTTGTAATAATTATCCTTCAAAAACTCATTTACTTTGAAAAGATGAGGTATAATTATAACGCATAATTCTTGCTATCTCTCGCATTTTTTCTAAAATTCCATTCACCCTCCTGGTGTATAGAATTTCAGATTTTCGTTTTTGGTAAATTAGATGTGTATTTTACATTAACTCGTAATCTGCAGCACCATTTCATATCTTTTATCAACAAAGTGATATTCTAAATAACCGTCAGAACTCTGTGCTGTTCATCTTATATCAGTAACTCTACAATGTTTAATTGACATTTTCGTGACATTTCACTCATACTCTATCTTATTAATGAATTCTGTTCACTATAGAAGCTACTTTTAGAAATTACTTCAACTCGATTTTTCAACGGAATACGTCGTGTAATACCATATGTAATCTCTAGATAAATTGGATTGCAAAATGCATGGCTACTACAAAGCGAATCACTACAGCAGAAGTATCGCTTACATATTTGCTATAGAAACTGTGGAACTAAGCGACCTTGTCGAATTCATTTTCAGTGGAATTTAAATGATTTCTGTGGAATTTAAATCATTACAATTTTTCATCATTTATGCTTACGTGGCATATTTACCATAAAACTGAAAATTATGATCAAATTAAGCTCAAATCAAATGTTGAATTACAGAGTTCCTGCCTTCTGGATATGGGTTACAATCCAGCTTTCATAGCAGGATTTTACATGACATGCCAAAATTGACGCATTTTTAATTATTTTTTCTATATAATTCATATTAAACAACATATTTTCAAAAACTCATGCAAAGTCATTTCCAATCCCATTTCAATGCAGCCTACCCTACTGACCATTTTTGTTTCGAGATTTCTGAGTCAATTAAAAAAAATCCGACGACCTTGTTTGGTAGTTTTGAATTTCAGAACGTAAATTGTTAATTTCTCAATTTAGTATGTGAAAATAAAAGATGGAAACATACAGTTTATAACTTTCCATTAAAATTGCTGAATCGTGCAAATAGGAATATTGTTGTTTATCGTCCAACTGAAGAATCCTTGACCGTGTGCTGGTGACTTACTGTAACACGAGACCTCGGGTTTTCCTGCCTCATTCGAAATACAGGGATAGCCAATTACAGCGTGGACGTGGGGGTGAACCCCAGACCTCTTTATCAGTAATCGAAAACGCTAACCACTAGGCCTTGACATCCCCGGTGGTCTCTAGTCGAGGTTGCACTGGATTTGTATTTCTTATTTGCATCAAAACCTCGTCAAGCTTTCCAGATATTATACCTGAATGTCATTGATGAAATGAAATATATTTACACTCTACGACTTTTGGATCACGTCACGGCGATGATGACGTAACAGCAAGACACTTACGGTGATGTAATTTTTTATTTATGGGATCTCCATGTTGACCACAGCTTCCTTATATCAAACGATCACGACCTGGCGTATAAGAAACCAATAGTTAGTAGGTGTATAGTGTATGAAGAGTATGTACTCTTATGACTGACGACGAGTGTGTCACTATACAAACGAAGTCCTTTTTTGAAATTGTCAATGTGATATTTTACAAAGGAATAATAGGTGCTACATTGGAACCATACTAGCGCATGGCCATAAAAAGAAATTCGGAATTTTGAATTCGTAAAATATAAACATAGTTTAATTAAGCGTATGAAAATATACAAGAATATTTTTCGATTATGAAAATATACTCTGAATTGACTGTTTTACAATTGCTTTAGACTATTCAGGCGTTTTTAGACTTTTTGTAGACGATTATTCAGAAATATCCATAGCAGTTTTCCAAATTCTCGACATTAAGTCATTTCTTAGGATGCTATTCATTTATTCATGATTTGTTAGGGTTTTTTCCCGAAAACCTTCTGTATTGAAACACATATTTTTTCTTTGTCGCAATTTTATTACTGGATAGAAAATACTGTAGAAAACATAAATAATCATAATTTTTTTGTTACTTTTGTGGCAGTTTGAAACATGTCTTGAAAAATCCATATAGCTTTTAACTGCCCTAGCCGGCGAGTGTCTTGTGGGATATCCACGCGTTGTCCCTCTAATCATCGTCAATCTTTAATCGTCTGCTTCTTTCAGATGTATATTAAATATTTTTTCGTGAAAATTGTAATTGATTTCAACAAGGGATATATTCATGTTTGAGTTATAATTTCGAAATAGTCTCTGAATAAAGAAAAATAGAAGAGCATTACTATATTCGGATTATATAATATAATATATACAATATTTTTAGACTGATTTCTTTTGTAATATGAATCCGAATTTGCTTTGACAGATTTTTTCAAGTATTCAGCACATTGTTTAGAAGTTCTCAAGACAATTTTAGAGTCAAGTTCAAAATACGTAGCATTATTACAATTGATTCGTCATACGAGTAAATCCATTGCGTAGAGTTGACAAAACATATCTCAGAGTCGTTGTTCAGCCATAATTAAATAGTCTCAAATCGACCTCTTGATAGATGTTCGTTTCATATATTATACGTAGAACCTTCTCATAAACTCCTTTGAAAAAGATATCTCCGCATCAGAACCGATAAAAAAAATCAAATTTGTTTTTCATCACAGCTTACACCTCATGAATTTGGCTTAGTACCATAAAATTTAAGAAATTACTTACGTCTGAGAATTTTCTGTACTCGGATTATATCGCATTCTGTTTGACCGAGGAACTTGACTTTAGAAAATTCTCAGACTTGGATAAAATTCTGAAGTTTTAATGTATTGCGATGCAGTTCATAGGGAATATACTTTCTCATTATAATGGTAATACATGTATTTTGATACATATGAAATCTACTGATGACATCACATGATTCTCCAGATTTAAACTAAATACTGGCAGCGCTGAAATGATGTTTCCACCTCGATTCAAGGTATTTGACCATGGATAAAACACATTCATACATACAAGAACGTTCATAATTTTGTTTCAAATTTTATTGTATTGGCATTTTACTTTACATCGTCTAGAACTTAAAACACCATCTTTTAAACAATAAATTTGTACATGTAGTGACGTCACAATTTCTACGATCACGCCCCTTGCGTTTATCCCCATAGGTAGCCAAGTCCAATTCTTCGTATCTTTTTACCAATATTTAAACAGAAAATATAGAATTAACAATTTAGGACAAACTTCAAAATAGAACAATAAAAGAAAGAAAGAAAACGGTTTAAAAGTATAGAAATTAACATTTTAGATTTCCCAATTATTATAACCATGTTTTTTTTTTTTTTATTTTAGAGGCCTGGATATGAAATTTCTAAATAGGCAATTGTGTATATGATTTTCATTTCTGTAGCGTAGGATATATTAAATCGGAACGAAAAATCTTGATTACGAAAAAGGATCCCTTGATTCGTTCATCCAACTTATATTTAATCAACTCTTTCACACTTATGGACGTAGATGTTTTTTGTAAATCAGCACTCAGTTAAATATTTGATATTTAGACAGACAGAAATAAATTAATAGCACCAAAATGAAATAAAATAAAGTCCTTCTTTATAGGAAGTATAATCGGCAATGCTCGGTAGTAAGAAATTTACATACAGAAATACTGGACAGTAATAGATTTACTCTTTTTAAACAGCTTCACAGGTAAACAACACACAATAAACAAATAAATAAAAAGACATAGGGACATTGATAATAGCACAATTGTAGGGTTACTTAATAGCAGTATACATTGTGAGTGTTACGCAGAAAGCCATCTAAATGTACCACATCGAGATCAAGCTGACCAGTAAAGTTCAAAGTTCACACTTAGACGTGAAAGACTGATGCATACACCACACAATGTACCTGAGAACAAGTTCTATGTATCCATGTAAAGAATTATAATTTAAATCTAAGATAAAAATCTTGTCTATTATTTGCACATCTCCCATTTTGCAATATTTTGTCAATCAAGTCTTGTCGCAACATGTTGCAAGAAACTGACCAATCAAAACGCTTCTCTTAAAAGCAAACAATTTTGGACAGTTAGCGTATGCGGATACCCTCAGCTGCTAGTCTTACGCACAATTGAATATGTGATGCTGAGAAAACCGAACAGCAGTAATGAAAGCCATATTGATTAGGATTTTCTGCGTAGGGTGTTGAGTATAGCTGAGCATATATGACACATAGATGAAATATAATACATTGCTTCTCTTTGTCCAGAACTACTGTTCATAATATAAATCTCTACGCTAATCATATGCTTTCAAACGCAATTATCCCCGTCTTGCGTGCAGCACTCAGTTGAACTCGTCCACGACTGAAACTTCCAAACACCCGTTTTGGTAGTAAAACGAACCTACAACCTCTGTAATTACGCACATGAACTTTCATTTATCCATTTCGCCATTAGGTGAATCACGTCGCAAAACGCTCTTTCTTTCTAGTCCATTTAGCATCTGTTCGATGCTCTTTAGTTCGCTATTTGGATTGGTTGTTGGTTGAACTGGAGACAGATGATGGGGGCCAGGGCTCCTTGGTCGAATTGGGGATGGTCGATTGATTCTGCCGTTAATCGGTGGAGAATTTGAGATGGGACCAGTATCTCTCATAGAAGCGGAATCATTAGAAGATTTCCCAAGCGGGTACGAATAAGGAGAATACTTGTGATTTGGGCGCGGTGGAAATACTGGACCGACTCCAGTCCCTGGAATCTGAGTCTGTGATGTTGGATTTCCTCCAGTAAACGAAGAAGAGAGGCTAGAATAATTTGGTTGCATTAAATGATGTCCTGGTAGCGAAAATTGGCTTAATGATGACAGTGCATGCGCGTGTGATGGAGGTAGATGGCCAATATCTGAGTGACCAGAGGTAGCTAAAAATGGCATTTGTAGTCCTTGTGAAAGAGAATTCCCGGAAAATAACATGTGACTGACGGGATACGGATAGCTTGAGGCGCTAGAATATGGATACAAATACGGAAACATCGGATGTGTCACGGATGGCTGAACAACAGTTACATTTGGAGGACTAGTTGGGTCTTTTGAACACAGTCTTGAATTCTCGTGCAATCTCTCTCGTGGAGGAGATTGTCTTTCTGGTAGCACTTGAGATTTCTCCTCGTTTTGTTTTGTTTCCACAGCTGGATCACTGGTGTCTTTCGCTGGATTTGTAGGTTCAGATCTCTCAATATGTAGTTCCGGTGAATTTGGTGTTCTTCTAGCTTGGTGTTCTATATCAAGTTCTGTTGTTCGTAAATCTCTCGGCACCGGCTTTTCCGGCTCCAGTTTGGGTTTTTCTTGAGATTCGGTAGTGTTTTGTAGAATTTCTTTATTTCTGTTCGCTATGAGATCTGGAAGTGACAAAAAAGGGAAATAAATATAGAAATTTATATTCACGTGAATTGGAATCCAAAAGGCACACATTTAAATATTGTTGTTGTATTTGTTTTGTTTCGCTTTGTTCTGTATCTCTGTAATTTTTTTTTTTTTATTATTGATTTATTCTTATTTTTTTTCATTTTATACATGCGGATACTTGATTAATTGCAGAGAGTGGTTATTCTAAGTATTTTTTAAGGTCCAGTTATTATTCATGCTACCTGTTAAAATTTCATCATAAAAATACGCATACAAAACTGACATGAAACCTACCCGCGCACAAAGAGAGCAGAATGACCATTTTCCTTATTCTTAATATTGTTGAGTTTCCTTCATTGGTAAACCGACACAAAAAAAGAAGATTTGTTTACCGTTGTTCTAAAATTGTTATTCCTTCTCAAGCAGTACTTTTTATACGTCCATAACAACATGATATAGTAGGTTTAGTCAAATAAAGAAATCCTATTCAAATGAGTGAAGTGCGATTCTGAAAGTGAAAGGACACGTTTGATATGTTGAAGTCAAAATATTGAAAAAGTGTGGAATAAAATTTATACTTAACAAGAAATTCTTACAAAAATAAAAATAATACTGGAAAACATTGAATGTCCTCAAGATTCAGGACAACACTTCGAAAATAAAAAAAATAGTAAATAATACAGCAATGCCTTTTGTAAAAATGCATCAAACAGTTGTGTGGAAAATAAAGGGATTGTAATTGTTTTTCATTAAGCTTAAACGTACACACCTTCACATCTATAAACCTTATCTGTACAGGGTAAAGCAAAACTTTCTTTCCTTATTTTGAATTCTAAAAATTACATATTTGGTATACGGAGTGATATACCGGTGGCAATAAGGGGGTTAAGTGGTAGACTTCGAAACATGTCAAAATTTTTCTCAAAAGTTGTGGTGTTTATGTGGACCAAATTAGGTTTTGTGTCTGGCAACGAAAGAATTTCTGATAGTAATATCAAAGCAAGTCCTCAACGAGATTGCAAGAGGGGACGTTTAATTGACGTTACGTAAGGAACTTGATATTCTGTGAAAATTGCCACCTTTGTTGTCATTTGGGAGGTTTTGAAAGCATTGTTGTGACATGTGTACGAGTTGATTAAGTTTTTAAAATACTGGAAGATTTTGTCATCGAAACCCCCTTATGTATACAATTTAAGGATTGAATAATGATTATCGCCGATTAGCGGATTTGGAAATTTTAAAGTGTTCTTGTCTTTATCTAAACTGGCGAGTTTGATTTGTAAAACCGATATTAACGGCGAGATATATAAAGTAAATAAGCTGATAAGTTTCTGTATGTAGGGATTGTTTTTATACAAACTCGTGTTTGTGTGCAAAGTGGGGAAAAGAGTATCAGAAATTTATCCGAAAGATACATGTTGTTATATGAACGATTACTCGGTTTTAATGGATAAAATCTGATTGTTTTATCGTTACTCACAAAAACAAGGCCTCTGAGTGACACGGGGTGTAAATAAATCATGTGTGAAATGGACTTTATAAAAATGTAGACCGATTAAGAATAAAATAAAAATATTGAAATGAAAAATATAATACATGTACATAGGAACTCATCAATGTTGAACCTAGATACATGTACATGTATATCGAAATCTCGCTTAGTTTGAAATGATTTTAATTTCCTAGGAAAAATTTTTGTTGATTAGTATTTTAACCCATTTTTGGATAACTGGTTTGGTAAAACTATCCATATATTGAACTCCCTTCAAAATTCACGTAATTCTGGTAGTATTTTTATTAAGAAATCGGTAATGACGTTCACATATAATGCTTAAAACGTAAAGATTTTTTCAAAGAGGGTGGATTTTAGCGATTAGGTCGAATAAGAAAAAAATATTTTATGCATTTAAAAAAGGATCAATGGGAAATGTATTATGTATATATTTTTTACCTTGACATTTTATTTATGACATATTATAAAGGTTATGAGACACTTTTGAAAAGTCAACATATAAATGAAAAAATTCCCTATCGAATTAAAAAAAATCACTTTTTATCTATTAAATTTTTCAATCTCAAATATGACAAATTGTTTTTTTTCAATTGACGGTTTAACCCTTTCAATCCTAAGTATCAGAATGGTATGTTCTTCTCTATTGTCTTGGATCAGTCCTTTTCGGTCTGTGGTGTTGAAAGGGTAAAATACATACAGAATCACAGAGTGATCCTAACGGTCGTACAGACCTGTTACTTTTCTAATATGTACATATAAGTAGACATCATCATTGAAGAATAAAGATATTACAGCGTAATTTTATGATATCACGCACATGATAATATCAACGGAATTGAACTTTGGTTGCTTTATGTAATAAGAGCGAGATAGTGCAGTCGACTGTGGAGAATGGTATAGGGAACTAATCACCGAGGGTCCCTGGGTGCATGTCACGGAGACGCTGAGCGAGAGTAATACACTGTCAGATACACGATTTTTTTTACCCACACAAACAGTTTTGTACACACTTAAGAGTTGTAATATTCCGACTGGGATAGATGAAAACTGTAGAAGAAAGATATGAATGGCACCAAGCCTGTCAGATATTTACACTGCCTCGATGCTATCAGGGTGAATACGTGTGGAGCTTTTGACACTATAGAGGTGATATTGTCGAGATAAGTATAGATCTAAATAGACATAAATACCACACAGAAAGGCAGAGCTTCTTAGACAACATCAATTTATCTTTTACCACTAAATAATTAAATATTTTTCTTTACTACCGGGCGCTGACGCCTAATCTTACAAGAAATATTGAAAGTGTGGCGACATCTGTTGGTTAAAATTGCATTTCCGGTGACAAAAAGGAAGCAGTCGAAGGAATAAGTGAGAGATTTATAAGTTCGTAGAATGGATTATTTATAGAGCTTTAGAGAATATGAGTAACTGTAAACATAGCTATGAATATATTATTCTTTCGTACTAACATACCACTGAAGTTTTATTTACAAAAATTCTACAGCAAACACGTGGGACTAATTATTGCCACAACTTAACACGTTGCACACCCATCCTAATCATTTATAATGACTATTTTCACATGTTTATGTCCCCGTTTGTTTTTCTAATCGTAACGTATCCCAAAAATAATCCAAAATGTCAATTAAAACTTCTTGTTATAATATATGTCCATTTCGATGTCAATTTCTAGTATTCTGCGCACCAGGACATTTCCTAACACTTATAAAGCATAGCTGCATTCTGTAATAGATGGAATTTTGCGTATCTACCGCCCCAGCTTCGCAGAATGTTACATCTTCTGTCATATGGGGGCCTATAGATCGGTATCTGTAAATTTATACTAGAGTGCCTTCCTCTAAATGTGTTAATGTTACATAAAGAGGCTTAAAACATCGCGATTCTAATTTACTATTGGCGCCTCCGACTGTTATTATGTTGTTTTGGAGGTATGCGAGATTTACATGAGCAAAATTGACTTTGGCATATATATATATATATATATATA
>JACSZP010003164.1:8407-20065 GCA_016161895.1 Pinna nobilis | reverse complement strand
AAAAAAATGGCGTCAATATGATACTAAACCTGGCCTAAATTCTCATGGCTGATCACATATTACTAATCAAGGATATTTGAAGATACCAAGGGGGGGGGGGTTAACATTCAAAAATCGACAAATTAACAGGACGAATGCAAAAAAGGAGAGACAACAGTAAAAACACCAATCCACGGGACAATATATATAAGTAAAAATTAATCTGAGATATTTTAAGGTTTTGTGTCTAATTCATATATGTAAGGCTCAAGAAAGTTACGTTCGAATACTGGCCAGGGTAAGTGTAAATATATCAAAGGTCAAAATCTATGCTTCAGTGACTAATCATAATGAGTGGGAAGATGTGTGGAGATGTGTACAGGCAACAGAGGACTTCGTAGTGTATGTAAAAGCGATGATGTCGAGTTGACTTAGCCTGTATTATCTTCACACGAGGAGCGTAGCAGCCGATAAATACTTTCAAATATTGTATAAATATTTATATTAGAAATACGACCTTGTCTCTTTTGAACTTAACTACCATTCAAAAATACCTCTGACCGTTTACTAAATATCCGCGGTTTTGTGATTCATCGGTTCAACACGGTATTCCCCGGCAGTTGAAGTTAATCTTCAAGATATTTGTCTGAATTAAACTTTTACACAATGCAGAGCTTATAGGTGTATCTGAACTGTGCATGTACATTTAGTACATTTATATTAAAGACATATCTTAACACACTGTCATACATGTAGTAGTTTTATTCATATTTTTCATTTTCAATGCACCATTTCAAATTGTTGTAACAGACGATTGTCAACATATTTTTTTCAGAAATATAAATTGCTAAATCTATAATGGAATATCTTTAGTTCGCTTATCATTCAACATGCTCCCAAATTAATATCATATGTTCGGAGAGTATTGTGGGTTGTACCTCTTGGATATTTAAGAAGATATGAGAGAAATTAAAAAAAGGACATATAGAACTTGTCTCACTCAGGACACGTGTTAATATCATTACTTTGTCAATTTTCTTTAAAACACAAGTTTTACTTCTTAGCTTTACGGATATCTTGATAATCAACCGTTCATGTTACACAAATTGTGTGCATCTACGAATAGAAACAGATATTAAATGACTCAGTTTACTGACATGAAAATTGTTTCCACGAATTAGAAATACATGCATGTCGAATTTCATCATATATATTAGCCCTCGTGGGCCCGCGGTAGGGTTGTTTGGTACTTCAGAGATCCTAGGTTCAAACCTCAACAGAGGCAGCTGGCTTTTCTTGTCCCTCGGGCGAGATAGTATAACACCGAGGTACCACTTAACAGTAGGCATTCAAGAGACCCTTCTGCTCATATTGCCTATATGCATTTGGTACCATCTCTTCATTGGTGAAATATTCTTGAGTAAGACGTTCAACAATAACACAGTAACAGTTAAAACAACCTTTTACTTCTTTTATTAACGTTATAAGTTCACAAGAATTTGGAGCACGTAGGAATAAATCTTAACTGATCGCGATTTAATGTCATCTTTAGCCTTGTCCACTCTATTGACCATAAGAGAGATAATAGAAACTCGCCTTTGAGATTCTCAATTCAGTGTCCAGTGCCAGCTAATGTTTGTTGTATTTATGTCTTTGGACAGGATCAATACATTACAAATAAACGCATGAAAGGGATACTGCAACAATCATTCAACAGGACCTCGTTAATCCAGACGCCTTCGTTTCCAAGCAAATTGTCCTGATGAACGAAGCATCGGGATTACTGAAACAACACCTTTAAAATGACCAGTAAAATAAAAAAAATCAGTCTGTTCTCAGTTAGTTTTGTCCGGAAGGTGAATCGTATGGATTATTGGCGTCCGGATTAATGATACACGACTGCCCATACATAAGTAACATCTCTCAAATCTGTCCACATAACTGTGATTGTGCGTTTGTGTTCGTGTTATTATACGTGGATTCCCACATATTCAGGCCTATATTTACGCCCATTCCAATTAGAGGTTGATCTTCAATGTGCACTGTGTCGTACACCATAAAGAAGCAGCATATGTTGCAGATCGAGTATCAATTAAATTGATTTGCGCTTAATTGTGGTTTTGTATCCAAATTTAATGAACAGAACAGAATTTTATTCCCATCACCTTTGTCATAGCAATGGTATACAGAGAAAAAATAGTTACATAAGATATACAATTCATTACATACAAGTGGCATGCGTGATCTTTCATACATTTCTTACATGTAAAACACACAAATAGTTTGTATATCAGTGCAATAGAAATAACACATTAGAGTGAGGGGATATATGTTTACTTTGTGATTTTTGTAATGTGAGTTTGGGGCATTTTTAATATTATTCTTTATATTATGCTTTTAGACATCATGCCTTATCATTAGACAAAACAGAAAATCTAACTTGATAGGGTACTGTCATGATGTCTTGTTACAAATTGAAATGTTAGTATTCCATTTCACTAACTAATGTTAAGTCAATATGTACGAAATATAAAACATAACTGCATCATCAAATGAAGAAAACTAGTATTACAGATTTTGGACAGCTGTTTGTTGTTGAATATAATATTGTGCCTAGATAATTAAACGATTAGAAGTCAATAGGTACGATCACTTCTAGAATAGAAATAAAGCAAAGTAGATTGAACATTTAAACTCAATTCCGTTTGAGATGCCCCGGAAATACCAACACCACTTTGAGATAACTTCATTCGCCGATCAAAATCTATAGAATAATATCAACGGAAATATACAATTTTGCAATCTTAATAACTCGGTGTATTCCGTAAATTGAAAATAGCACTTTCCGGTACCGGAAATGGACGAGTGTGTATTCTATTATCATATCACTTTTGCTGAATGCGAAATAATGGTACAGTCATACTTTGAGTAGTATCCTTTCAGAATAAGCCTTTTCTGAAACAGTCACGTTTCCTGGTTTAAAATAGTTTGACTTAAACATATGCGATATGTTGACTCGTCAATGGCAAAGTGCAATGATTAATGAATAATGTAGGGAAGAACTCCACAGCAAAATAATATCATGCAAAAGAATACATGAATATCGATTATGCAACAAAACGGCTCCTCATTCGCTTACCCGAGTCAATGAAATTACTATTCATGATAGATGGTGGTTGGAATGTGCAGAGTTGGTCCATTTACTAAGATCTAAAACTAAACTTGGACTTATTTACGACAAAATGATATTGCAATCAACTAAGCAGTAAAAGATTCAGAAACACGATCATTGGTGAAATCAACTAATCAGCCGTATTGGATATTAGCTTACCAATTTCAATTCCGTTGACTATAAACAATCAAATATGACTCTCATGAATATGAATATTAAATGATAGTCTGCAACATGGTCATGTATATAGTGACTCGCCTTTGTCAATCATGTCTTTTACTATCTCATTTAGTCATGGCTTCTTTACGAAACTTGTTAGGATTTTATTACTCATGGGTGGCGCATACTTTACTAGAAACGCAAACTCCTTCCGGTTGCCTGATTACATGTCGTTTGAGATCGTTCTTAATTTGGAGACTGTACGGATTCTCATATATTCATATCAATAAGACTTTAAGAAATGAAAAAAAATATATTCCTTGCTTTTTATTCATGTTTACCTTTCCCCTACCTGTCAAGAATATTATCTCGCTATTCTAATCCTGTTGTGGTCAATTCTAATTTTGTGACAAAGTTGCCAGTTTACTCGATGTATGCCAAAAACTTCGTCTCTTAGTGGTTTTACCCGAAATTGCGTTATTATATCATCGCAAGCTACAAAAGTTTGAGAATTCCTACGAGAATATAGTTAAATTTCAATGTTTTTATTTCAAAATTCAAAGAAACAAAAATGAGGCAAAAACAATACTTCATGCATTCACCTCTATATATACACCTGTTTAGAACATTTTTTTCTGTTTAAATATATCTAATACAATTACATTTGTAATTAGGGACCATATGAAAATAATTTGGGCGTAATACGGTCAATTCCGGTTTTAATATAAGTTAATGTGTTTATTTACATTCACGCTTTCATATAACCGTCCCTTACAACGCGGCATTTTAAAATTGTTTGATGTACATATAAATATATACATACACGTTTATAAATATGTCAACATGGAAAGTCAATAATAAGTGAGTGACCGCTGGTCTTTGTTCCCCGAGATAAAAGCGCGTATTGAAAATTAAACGGCGTTCTATGGCTTATTGACGTCATCACTTTATTTGGTATTGAACTGTCCGAAATTTTCAGGCATGTTATCAAGATAAACAGTCAAGAGGTTGTTTATAAACATGGAGCGGACAATTACGCCGTATTTTCTGGATTAGAAATCGGAAACGGAATTAGTGGTTGTAGTATAGCGAAGAGTCGTCGTATAGATTCATTTATGAATTATACTTATTCTAATGCAGAGGTGTGACATATGGACGAAGTAGCAATCTTGTAAAACATAACGAGTTGTAAAGATAACATTATCGGTATTTGTTTACAGAAATCTTAAGTACACACGATACGGGTGAAGGCCAGGTGAAAGATCTGCGCGCCAACAGAATACTTATACAAATATAAGCGAATATTCTATTGCTGCACTATATCTCTGCTACAAGAAGAAGATTAAGATGATACTTCTTTAGTTTCATCTGTCAATATATTATGTTTTCACCTGGGAATAGGTTCCATAGTTTTGAGGACAGCAGAAGGTGAACGAACAATTGTGACAAACATTCACTCTCAGAGTAATAAATGTAACTCCGATTGGCTATTTGTGTTTGTCGCATGTTTCAAACTCTCTATGGGACGATTCCGTGACAGGTTGGTCACCCGCCGGCCATATACATGTGTGAAGGTGCAGCGCAGACGGCCTCGTGCAAATTTTGAAACTAGAGATGACGCACCAGCTTGCTGATAATGATTATATTGATCGAGAATGACAACAACAACTCTTTCGGCCATACCGGATTACAGGTCGAGATAATTGCTTGTCCATTGGTTATGACCTTTCTGATGGATAGATAATCACTCCAGAATTTAATTCATACAACCACCGTATAAACATGGAATTACTATTTATTTGAAATCCGATAAAATTAGTATGGTTCCCGTGACGCCTCCGTTGTGTCAGAGGGGTCACGGGAATCAGACTACGATAAAATGAGACCAAAGGCGTGTTCTCGCGAGACGATTGTCTCCCTTTTAATAATCTGTGTACTATTGATGTTTAGTGGTTGGTTTTGTATCGTTGGCTATTTTTGGTTAAAGTGTGTGGTTTAGAAAGAATTTTTCTTAAGAAAGGAGGATATCGAGTGTCATTTAAGAATAGGAAATCAAACGACAGACGTCACCGTGGCCATAAACCAAAATCAAAAAGCGACAATATTACAAAAAAGTATTTTACGCAACATTGTATAAAAGATTGAGAAGCATATTGCATGTGTCACAAAGAGGGGTTTATACCTGAAAAGGCGAAATTGTTAAAATTGTTTTGAAATTATTATTAG
Source organism: Pinna nobilis (assembly GCA_016161895.1). Classification (NCBI taxonomy): domain Eukaryota; kingdom Metazoa; phylum Mollusca; class Bivalvia; order Pterioida; family Pinnidae; genus Pinna; species Pinna nobilis. The sequence continues at coordinate 14,529 of JACSZP010003164.1, read as the reverse complement.
AATTTTAATGCACTTGCAGTCAAAAATATTTCAAATGGGATTTGAAACCCGTATACTATGTCATTTTGCTATACCTATTAGACATTCAATTGTTGTTTTTTATTTCAAATTATAGACATGAGTTGAATGTAATATATATTAGAGATGCATGTATTTTCTTTATGAGGAGCGGATAGAATCGTATCGTCGGTGAAGTGAAATGTAAAATTGAGTAAAGTATTAAACTGAAGTTTGGTAACTTGCCTATATTCTTACCTTATTCACTATATAAACCCGGTGCGGAAGGAATATAATAAAATAGATAAAAAAGTCGTTTACAAATTTATCTACACCTTTTCAATAGACTGTGCATGTAGTTTTTAAGGCAAAAATAATGCCCTGAAGCCATTATTGACGAAATAATGTTTGGTCGTTTAAGTAAGAATTTTGCTTTTGACCAAGTATTAGTTAAATTGATGAATTTCAACTTCAAGTATTACTTATGGGCATGCATAGACAGCACTATTAACACGCAGTACCATTTGTAAAAATAGGCATAATATGAATTTCCTTTCTATTGAATTCATTAGAAATAACACATAAAACGTAATTTGGAATAAGTGATGAGAAAAGTAATTTATAGATGTCTATTTATTGTTGTTTTAGCTAGTGGTCTCTAAAATTACCATACTCCTAAATACATGTCCCTTTTGACCAATATGAGTGATGGACATATTATTGAACTGATACTTATTGTCATGTACTTAAAAAAGACAGTGTAGTGAAAAACACATACAAAATGAAACAGGCACAAGCGTTTGATCGCCGAATTACACGTACCCAACTGGTATATGTCTAAGGGTCATAACTCAAACGAAACTAAATTAAACTAAACTAAATGTATAAATAAACACCGGTAAGCAAAAGTTCAGTCTAATACCTGCAAACGTTTACCTGTAGGAGGCTGTCAGACACAAGCGTTTGATCGCCGAGTTACACGTACCCAACTGGTATATGTCTAAGGGTCATAACTCTGCAACGAAACTAAATTTAACTAAACTAAATGTATTAATATACTCCGGTAAGCAAAAGTTCAGTCTAATATCTGCAAAGGTTTACTTGTAGGGGGCTGTCAAGTTGGAAATTACATGTTTTAACCCTAACGCTGGATGTAGTCTGTCTTGTTTGTGAAGATCAAAAGATGTAACGTTTTATAATGCTTTTCATGCAAATTCCTTGTCTAGGCACTTGCAAAAATAGTAATAAAGAGGAAAAATTAAATTCTTTCTTCTGCACAAATTTCTCACGTGGCTTCATAATTTGAAGGCCAAGATTTTGTGTACAACGTTTGGCCCAGATCTGAATGAAAAATCTTTTAACATAACACACTTACCTACATTTTCATGACAAAAGTGATTATTTTCAGTAAATTAAATTGAAACATAATACCTTCAGTGTTACATTTCTTATATACCTTATAGATTAACATATCCCAGCACGAGTAATAGATTATCCTGTTTTGAAATATAATTCATGATAACATTTCACAAGATGAAATTCTAGCGTCAGCTGGAGATGGGAGTTTACGGGTCCATTGCTGGTCACATGTTTAAAGTGCGTATAGGTCAGAAGAATGTAGGTAACGGATTGCTTTTTATAATATTTATCTTTTTATTCCAAAACACTCGTCGAACTATATGGAATTTAAGGTGATTATTTTTAAACATTTTTTCATCTTAATAAGTCGTACAATTTTCGGAAAACTGAAATGAACACATTTCTTGCTCCTGTTGCACACATATTTTTGACCCTCTTTATCCGAACATCATGAATATAAACTCTCCATAGGAATTTTATGTGATTATTAAACATTCAAATAATAATATACATGTATATAAAAATACCACATTTTACAACGGAAATCACATCGCGAATCAAATATGAAATTACCTATATATAGGATATATACGTATATAAAGTAATTCATGTACATGTATATGAAATTTTCATTAAATGTAGTAACCGCAACTGCAGGTAAATTAATATTATTATCATCATTCTTGTTTCATCATCCTTTCTCTTATTCAATGTATGGATATTCCGTCGTCCGTATAAAAGACACGCCGAGGGTTCTAAAAGGGAATATATATATTGTCTTTGGATATCAATTCTTTCAGCAAATTGCCGGATTTCCATTGGGAACCCTTTTTTATGATCTGTTGTTTATTTGTAGGTTTGCTTTACGGCAATGTCGACAATTTTATGGTCATATGATGCCGAACAAATTTAATTTTAGTTAAACTTTCTTACTTTCTTAATCAACGAACCTTCGCTGATAAAAGGGGAAAGACTAAATGATGAAAGTCTAAATGCTTTAGCAATACGGTCATGGACACCTCAGCCATACTGCTCTGCTCTCATTTGGCATGGACAATATTTCGCTCAATGAAACAGAGGGTTCTGATGGGATGGTGGGGTTTTTTTTGTTTTTTTGTTTTTTATCTTTTTTTCTTTTTTTCTTTCTTTTTTTTTCTTAAAACGTCCTCATCTAAACATGAACAGAATTCATTTCTTCTCTTATTTAATGTGATTTTGATTGTGGACCCCGGGGTGGAGTGACCGGTCAACGTTGGGTGATAACTCCTTACTCTTCCCTGACACTTGGTCTCACCCTGGGTATTTAGAGGTCTATGTTTATCCATTATTCGCCAGATTTGAGTAGTCGTATAAATTTCTGGACAACTGATACCTTAGCTTAATTGACATTTATTTGAAAATTGACTTTGTTATCGATTGTTTTTGTTACCAAAGAAACTCTTTCAAATGATGTCTTGTCTTTCGTAGGTTAATTAGTCTGCATAATGCGCTTTTGCCCAGCTAAAACAGACGCAATAAAACGTATCAAAATGTACAAGAACAAAAACTTCTATGGATTTGATTAATATCTTCCAAAGTCTAAATTTTCCCTTGAACCTTTTATTACGGATATGTATTCCTAAAAAAAACACACATGGGACTGGAAAGTTTAAAAAAAAATACCCGGGTTTGTAAGAAAAAATTTGACTTTATAAATCTTGGTGATAAATAATCATATATATATATAATCTTATTTCAAGGATAAGGTACTATAATATTTTTTTTCAATTAATCTTTTTTCACACCCGATTTTCACAACCGGCTAAATTGCTTTTCTACTATATCAGCCAGCTTATTTTCAACCCTGTTAATTTGAAAAATAAGTTCAATCCCCTTCGAATTTAACTTATCCGGGTTTGTCAGTATGTATGGCTTATGTAAGTATAACTGGCATGTAACAGGATGCTACTATCACTTAATAATATAATGTGACGGGAACACCCCCTAACATTTGACAAACGAACGACAAACGATCGGTTTTTTATTTTACCTCTTAACTGAATATCTTGCTGTCATACATTTCAAAAAGGTTCATCGAATGTAGGGATGTAGGACATGTTGGAAAATATAGAAATATGGGTAGAATGAGAATACAGACTCTCATGAAGGAACTGAGGACATTCATATTTATAATGAAATGGTGCAGCAAGTGCTATGTATACTATAAAGTTAGTATTCTCCATTATTCTACATATGATATGCCACACCGGTACACACGCTCTCTCTTTCAACAGCAAAACTAATGATGATGAAAATAATAATAATAGTTTTAGTGATATGACGAAGTTAAAGAATTTTCATCATTATGATTTCTATGATTATTATCATTACCATAATGATTTTTTATAGTGAAGATGATATTTTTGTGTATTTGTTACACATTTTAGTAAATGTGCTCTTGTTAGCAAAGTAGAATCAATTTGAAAGCGGCATTCTTTTGACATTTATATTAGTTGCATCCGTGTTTATATACTCATTTACCCTGAATCACGTATAACTTAATTTGAAAACCAGAACATCTCTTCCACATTTATAACTTATAATGTGAATAACTGCATATGCTTAAATGACCTGTTCACGACAGTAGGCAATTAGGTGTAAGAAATTCTGCAATGTTTCGACGAGTGTATTTCGATTTTATAATACCTGTTTCTGAAAGAATCCATTCCTTTTTTCAGCTTTATGGACTCTTTGACTGTACATCAATCTAAAAGTCGTCATACAGCAAAAATATAGTGTCTGACCTGTCGATGAATCCTGTCTTGTCATTTTGCATTGTATTTTTTGCTTTACTGAGACGGAACATATGGTTTTATTTCAATAGAACGATATTACGTCAGAGAGTGCACGGAACAGAGGAAAATATTGAATCCAAACATTGGTTGGCTGAGATTGATTATCGTTGGAAAAGTTATATTTGTAAATTTGTGAATTAGTGTAGACTAAGACTTAAGTATAGGTAAAGGTTTTAAAAGAATATAGTTATAAAGTATACACTCTATAGGTCCTTACGTTGTTATTAGTTTTTCAAGAAGAGAGAGAGAGAGAGAGAGAGAGAGAGAGAGAGAGAGAGAGATTTGTACTACATTGAATAGTGAAATATATGTCCTGGTTTGTACCATTCGATTGAATACTTACAAGTTATTACATGTATATGATATGGGTGTTTTTGTAATACAATATCTAAAAAAAATGTTTCTTTATAATGTTGTATTTTAATTTGATTTCAGAGTTGGACTTGACGCTGTGCAGGACGACCCGACACGGCCGATGATTTCTACTAACGGGTATATAAGGAAGTGATGAGTGTATTGTGCCCACTTACAAAAATATGAATGTCGCAGAAATCTTACTATTGACGAATGGAAGGCGCGAAAACATCTGTATTACTGGCATGCATCTGCTCAATATGGACAAACATAGGCTTCGTTACTGGGACCTCAGTTTTCCGGGACTGTGGTGGACGTTTGACAAATCCTGCCGGAATTATCCAGTCTCCGAATTTTCCGAAGCAGTTCCCAACACCAATCAAATGCGAATGGGTGATTTATAACCCACAGACAATGAAGACAGTATTGTACTTGACACAATTTTACCTTAGCGACCATGTACAAGTTTTGCAGTACGACCATTACTCAAATGAGCAGGAATACATAGGGGAAGAGCTACTGGCCACCATAGATTTCAAAAATAACATTTACTCGATAACTGTTAATAGACCCTACATTGTTGTCAGATTTTCCGTTAGTGAAATGTCCAGCATACATGCACGGGTACTTGACCATCTAGTGGACGTTTATGGGTTCAATATCACTTACGAATTCCTAGAACCACAAAACACTGACATCAAGCGAACTTGTTCTATGCACGGCTGTTCGTATCTAGGCAACTGTTATGCCAGTGCTGACTTTTCCGAATACAAATGTCATTGTTTTGAAGGATATTTTGGTCGGGATTGTCAGTTTGGACCACACTGCAACCCATCACAGGGAGTTAATATGTGTAAGAACGGCGGACAATGTAGGTAAGTGGGTATATTTTATCATAACGCTTTACAAGATTAGTACTGTCAGTTATAGTAATGAAGAATTCTTCCTATAAATAGATGATCAAATGCAAATCTGGTGATCTCTGGGTAATTTTTTGCCCGGTATCTAGTTTTCAAACTACATGTATTTCCCTCTGAAACGACTGTTACCTAGAACTTAACTGAAGGTGATATTGTGGTGGAATTTTCAAGCCATACTCTCTCGTAGGGTAAAATATCATGACGTCGGAACTTTTTGGAATTAAATGGTTTTTGATTTCCGAATTGTGGGTTTGGTGATTTGAAACTTTGATTTTGCTATTTGTTCTCGAATAAAATACTGCCTCGGTCATCAAAGTTACAAATACCCAACGTATGCAGCAAGCATGGTATAGCAAAACGGATATTGAACAGACGTTTCTGAAGATTGTAATTTTGTCATTTTTTGGGCCGGATAGTGAAACAAAATCCGGCTTATGAAATGGCGAAGTCCATTGGTCCGTCTGTCTGTCCGTCTATCCGTCCGTCCGTCCGTCTGCGTCAACAATTTGGTTTAGCTCTTGCGTTTAGATCCGTTCCGGGAAAACCATTGGTCATATCTCTTTGAAACTACACATATAGATATATCTTGATGAGTACTACCCATCACAACGTTTATTTTTCATTTTTTTGATTGGGATCAAACAAATAATGGGGATGG